>NRSV01000110.1:0-57834 GCA_002286855.1 Bipolaris cookei
TGAGTGGTTGATTGGGATCAATATATTCCCAAATGTCTCCTGCTTCGGCAATGCGTTTGACGATAAAGATCCAAAGCTCCCAATTGCTTTTATACATGGTACTTCTGGGCTTACATACAAATTAGCTCTAATTTACTTACACTGCTATATAAATAATACTCGCGCTTAGCATTAAACATCTCTACGCATTTATAATCTATTTATCTACTAAGACTTAGCCTACCAACGCAAGCGTCTTATAGAGCTACCCATCGAGAACAGCCGCGTGCCCATATCACACGCCGCAGAGAGCAGCAACGGCAGCCCGCCCGCACGCAGCACGACACGAGTCTTAGGAGACAACTGTAACGATATTTTCTACTTTCTAGCTAAATATAGTGTGTTAGTGTGCAAGGAGCACTACAGTAGAGTTATTAATCTCAACAGACATCTATTAGAGCAGTACAAAACACCCATAAACAAGCGAAAAGAGATTGTACAGCGCTTTACACATTACGAGAGAAAAGCCCCAAAGGATATTAAGCTTCCCGAGCAGCCCGCTTATATATTTGAAGAGCTAGAGACACCGCTAGACGGATTTAGCTGCAAAACATATGAATTTCTCAGTGTCAACATCAATACAATGCGCATACACTTGAAAAAAAAAACATAAGCAAGCTTAGAGGGGAGAGAAAAGTGCGCTCTTTAATTCTATCCTCAATCCCTATCCTCAATCCCTGTTATCTTGGGTTACTGACAGTTATTCCATGGAGAACAAGCCTTTGTTCCATTTTTATGGCCCGCGCTCTTGGTTCGCAGGGGGCTTATTCCCTAAGATCTGGAACAAACCCCTTCTCCTTAGTCCCCAGTTACGAAAAGCAGCTGTAACTTCAGTATATGGTACAGATAATTCGCGCGCATCTAACGTACTAACTTTTATAATACTACGAGAGATGTAGCGTAAGTTATTAGATGAAGTCTGGTAGAAAGTTGGTGTTCGTGGGCGTGGCCTGTGCTCACTGAGAGTCGCGCTTAGGGCCACCCAGTTGACAAAAAAAGCGGCACCGCAAATGGCTTGGCGCACCCCAACACTACGAGCACCCCACCAAAACAACGTGTAATATATCATTTTGAATGCTGTAAATCATTCTTGAAGCTATGAATATATCGCGGATAGCTATATATATCGATTTTTTGGTATTGCGAATTATTTTTACACCAAATTTGCTCACTAGCTAGTTATTTGGCCGTCCAACTCAATACAATCTCTCAGTCTTTGTGGTAAAGTATTTACCTACTTATTAATATACTTTTGTAATACTTTCTACTACCCTTCTATAGCTAATTTACGAGTTTCGAACTCATTCTAATGTAGATATCTTGATAAAAATTGCTTTAGTGGGCGCCAACAGTTCTCAATAGGTGCTAAATCTGGTGATGACGGGCAGTTGAAATACGACTCTAAGCCGTTCTGCTGTTTCCAAATTTTGACGATATTCATGCCTTTAGAACGGCCGCCGCCGTGCCCACTATCATTATCTTCTTCGAGAACGAAGTCGTCACCGCGCTGAAGCCATGGTTTGACGATAGGCTCAAGTATCTAATCACGATACACCAGGTGGCTCATCTTACCGTTAGAAGATTTGGTAGAGTGAAAGTATAGATCTAACTTGAAGTTATACCCAATACCAGCCCAGGAATGCTGCCTTTGGTGAGCTTTTTCAGTACTTCGATCCATAGTGTGGTGAATACAGTCTGCGCAGTATCTCTCTCCAAGTTTTCTAATAATTTGTATCTTTTCTTCTACTCTAATAGACCAGTGTACTTCGTTAGAGAAGCGTACGCGGTGCTAGTCCTCCGGCTTTGGATACTTTTGGAGCATAACTTTAGCCCATTCCTTACGCTTTTTAGCTAAGTTGACTGACACCCACCCCTTTAAGCAGGCTATACACTTGTGATACTCTATAGAACCCATATATCTCTTCAAAGTCCGGCCACTTATACCAAGATCTAGCTCCTCTAAGAGTTGGGACTAGATTAAAGTCCTTGCGGTATAGCCAAGATCTTAAAGAAAGTGGTCACAACGGTCGATATCTTTAGCAGAAAGTAGCTAGGGACGGCCGCGAGTTTCTTGAATCCCTTCATTGTTATTATATCTCCGATCAAAAAGCTAGTTATCTTGTTGCAGTATAGCCCAGCCTCGGCGCTTGGAGACACCAAAATATCGAAAAAGATCGTTATAGTAGAACGGGATCTTCTTGTACTTCAAGTACTCAGCAGCACCCTTTAGCCGCGCTTTTTTTAGTATATCAAACTGTGAAAAGATACTTTAAGACATTACGAATCGAATGCATCTGAAATTTTTAAAAACTATGGCGTGGTTATGGAGATACAGATGGTTGAAGCTGGTGACTTTTGCTATCGTCATCAAGTTTGGTGGGGCGGCCCGTGCGCGGTGCCGCTTTTTTTGTCAACCGGGTGGGGCTTAACCCCAAGTTAACCCTAACCAATGGGGCGATGAAAGAGGCTTAACCAATATGAGATGGCGAAAGAGACCGGGATTGAGGTTTCTTTATAAAGATGTTTAGGACTTTGCCAAGCCATCTCGTTGGCCCTTGGTCCAATTGCATTCCAGTTCTACTTGTATGCCACGGGCAGTCGGGGCACCGACAGACCAAAGGTAATCTGTTTACAGTTAGACCACGGCCTTTACCTTCTTCGGTTAGATGGAGATCGGGATACGGAGGTATATTGTTGCGGAGCATGATCATGTTAGGTTCTGACGCAATTGTATTGGTTGATGCAATGGATCGTGCATTAGGTCGTTGACGCGGATACGTACATGAAATTCACCCACTTATGCCAGCTCGGGTATTGCGCACCTACGAAGTGGAAATTACAAGGGTTAGTTGTTTGTGGCGGACACAAACAGGGTGTATTTTGCCGTCTTTTGTGTTGTGAAACGAAGGGTGAGGAGTCATCCTGCCCCTAGTTAGGGCAGCTTTTTTTGATAACCTGCGTGTAGCGGTAATGGGTACGGTCTCAGATATATTGGCCTTGCGAAGCAGGCGATTTGTTTACTCAGCGACGCGTCGTGGGAAACACCTTACCGAAACGGAATTCGAGGATCAACTGAAGGTTGCGATAGCGCGCACAAAGCACAACATGCAACTGGAGGGCGCGCTTGGATGGATTGGCAAAGCGACGAAAAGAGGGAGGGTTAGCGGGGACAAGACCACCGTACGGGGTAGCGTCCCGGAGAGGTTCTCTGAATTCACTGTATTTTTTCATCTGCCACAGGATGTGTCTCCCGGGCGTATGCGCGACCGGATGGAAATTCAGCAATCGGGGTGGGTTGTTCAAGAATATGGTCGCGAACAGAGTGAAAGCGCGGAGGAGTTTTTTGTATTTCCCTTCGTGGAGTGGGATGCACCCCACCTGGGGCGCAAGTTTATAGGGCCAGGTTTGTTGAGTAACTCTGGTACGGCATTCGTGCGAACTGAGCAGAACGGCGTATCTGAAGCAGAGTCTGTTTGTTGCACTGAGGGCGAAGACGGTAAAGAGGCTGAGCGAAGCGAGTCCAGGAATGATGCCCATTTTTCGTGTCACCCGAAGACTAGCACCAAGCGTGGCGGGAGTCGCTGCAGTCAGAAGAGAAAAGTTCATCAAGAAGTTGCCAAGCCGAGTAGCGCTGACCGTTCTTCTAGAATGCTGTCTGCACGGCGGAGGAGTAGAAGCTCGAAGTCTGAAGACACAATCCATGTTAGGGTACCTGCTGTAAGCGGGGAGCGGTGTTGAAAATCACTGTCATGCAATGCTAAGCTGTGGACGTGATGCGTTTCTTCCAATTTGCACCTGGAAGTGTATATTGTTCATTGCATTGCACTACAGGCTTACGGTTAGCGTATGTACAATACGGGTTCGTTTGACGTTGTACGGTGATAGATCAGGTCGGTCATGAAGTGGGTTGCATGGAGTGGGTTGCATGGAGAGATGCCTTTTGTCGCATTATGTCGCACGCGTAGGTGCGGTCGATTCATCTGTATTACTTCTGCCATCTATCATCTTCATTTATTCGTGGTGTATAGATATTGTGTTTTCTTGTTGAGGTGGTGCATCCTTATTACCGTCATAGTGGCTTGTTGTTTTGGCTCAGTTGAAGTCATTGCTTCTGCAGCCTTGCATAGGCTGCGACAATAAGTAAGGCTAAAGTCTGTTTTTCTATTTGCCGTCAGTCCCTGTGTAGCAGGATACCCTGAATTTATCGTCTCAAGATTCGAAAATATCAAAGCGACGTCGTGTTGGGGGTGCCAAAGGTGGTAATAGTGGTGCATCATGCGTCACCGCCTGTCAAGCCTCCCCCAGAACCACCACGTGCGGCCGTAACATCAAGTTACTAAGAAGACATAAGTAGATACCAATATAAAATAGCCCTCTAGAGTACTCCAACAAGAAACCTAGTGACAGTAGCCTTTGTATGGGGCTCTGCAGCCTCATTTTGGTGAGCGCGGATTTTGGTGGGGTGTTCACGCGCTGACCTCACGCGCTGACCACACGCGCTACCGATGCCAAGCTCAATCGGGCGCCAAGCCGAGTGAGCATCCTGGCTTCTGACTGTGTCACACTTGGAGCGCGCTCGCAAGCTGTGGCAGTTGCGCAACATATCTCCTCTTAAGCATACCTCCTCCTAAGCGGTTGTGTTTCGCGAAGATGTCTTTTGATACATCCTCTAACTCGTAGTCCCACTCGATCGCCACGAACGTCACGTAGCAACAGCGCAGCGACCAGACCGCGAACGGAACCTGAAGCTAGATACTTCCGAGCCTTCACGAGGGATGCCGCTCGAATCGAACCATATTCTTCATACCTGGATGAAGTATTACGCCCAAAATCAGAGTACAGAAAACATGCCAACCGAACCAGACAAGCACGATCTGCTTGGATTCACAAATATCGAAGCGGAGCACCCCAGATGGTACATCCGGAGGCTGTGGCTTGTTGCGGAGAATGATCGTGTGGAATATCCCAAGTTCTTAGACTCGGAAGTTCTTGAACTTGAGGAAGAAGTGAAAAAAGTGATCAAGAAGTACGTGAAGAACGAGCATGAGCGTTATGAGGAATCAGGTGGCGACGCTTTTCTGAAGAAGGAAACTGTACATATACTCAAAGAGTTACGTTTTGGGCAGCGTATATGGGGTGAAGATTCCGGAGCTGAGATACGGCTAAAGAGCAATCTACCAGGGGAACGCCCACGGTGGGGTGTTCACACAGACTCCGGATATAAGAGCAATGATGAAGACAGGTAAACCCTTACAGCCTATAGGTATCTAAGAGGGAGATGCTGATCTTTACAGTATTGAAATATGGCTTCGATATTGGATTGCTGCTCGTATACAAAACAAGATCAATACACCTTGTAACGAGAAAAAATCTATTCCTTTAGTGACGGTGGAACGCATTGCACAGGTATCACCGGAACCTGTATCACCACCACGTCCGCACCTGCCTGAGCTCGCTCAGCAAAGGATGTCTTCCGCTGCGTCTGATCTCGTGCCGTTGTTAAAACGTCACAGAAATCATTTTCCGCCGACAGTTGGGGGAAACTCTACAGCAGACAGCAGCCGATCTAGGAGTAGAGCACGCTCAGGCGACTCGAGCGATTCGGATAAATCATTCTCTTTCACAAGCTTCGAATCAGAGGTAGACTTCCCCCTGGTAGTACACCGATCCAAGCGCCGAAGGACAGACATCCGACAGTGTCTATCGCACACTCAGTCTCCTCAACAGAGTCCAGAAGTCACCTCTACAGCGGGTGTCAATCTGCCCGATGACACCTCCACCGATGTCATAACATCAGACATGGCTAACAACAACACTGACGTTAATGAAGACAGCCTGTCTAAGACTGATCAAATGAAACGAAAGCTACAACGTGACCTAACCCGTTTCCTGACTAGCGAGCCAGATTACACTGGTATCCTAGATGAGGTTATACCGCCTACAAAGCAGCTTTACGCGATAAGCCCCCATCGCAAACCATACAGTGACTTGGACATTCAGTTCAAAAATTTCAACCGAGCATTGATCCATTGGGAGAATCTTATCAATAGGCTCAGGGCTTCCCCTGGTGCCGCACAGTCGCCTTTTGAAGACCCCCTCCAAAAGTTAGCGGCCCAAGCGAACTTTGAAGATCGTGTCGCTATGTTTCATAATCTTGGGCCGAGATCGCACGTTGAGTTTCCTCTTGAAAGTTGGACTATCTCCCTTGCCCTATTTTTCGAAGGCCTGCTGGGCGATGCTTACATGCCTTTTCCATTCGAGGTTCTAGTGAATAACTTGAGAACTGTTAATCAATCCTTGTATGATACCATCCACTGTAGTTCGTATTAAAACCACCAGGACATACATGTACAATCGGTTGGCAAAGTTCTTGGCATTTAAGATGTCAAAAAGTTCAAGACGAGCCTGTCATATATGCGGCTCAATGCTAATCTAACATCACACTTGACGCTTACATTAATAGATCTTTGTTCTGATAATACTATGCATCTGCTACATTGACACACGGACTAAGCAGCGCATGTACCGCGCGACTTGTACCATTTCTCACTTACCGCCACGTGCGTACAGTCCGTGGCCCCATTCTGTTTGCTTTACCTGTGTGAGCATCCACTGCATTTCACCACTAAACTCATTCTTTTACTGGTTGGTGAACGAGCAGTAGCGCTTTATGAACGGAACGTTGGCAACCTGCTCAAGCTTCATAGCGACCTCTCTCTTCAGCCACTGATTGGAAACACGTAGTTATATGCTTCTCCACGTCCAAAGTACGCATAAGTCTTGCAATCTGCGACCATCGAAACTTTATAAATCTTCACACTCATCATCAGCATCGCGGCTCCGCCATAAAGATCTGCATTGTCAGGGACGATTTTATAAACGGCTGTGATAGACCCAAATTTCATGCTTCAAAATGCCGTGAGACAATCTTCATTTTGCATTGCCTCAAGAGCTCGGAAAGGGCAGCTGAATATGCAAATTTAGCAGACGGTAGTGCTGCACGAGAGTCGGCTTCCTTCAAGTGACCTATAGTAAACCAAGAAGAGTTCAGGCATAGGATGTGCGTATACCATATCAGAATCATCGTTTCCAGTTTTTAACGACACCACAACTTTCCCAGCAGTCATGCCTACAGATGGTCATCAAACAATCGGGTAACTCAAGCGAAAAGCTTCACAAAAAGCTGCAAACAATCCGAGAAAACGTCATGTTGTTGGTGTTCAAAGTTAGCCTGTGGCCGCCTTTATCTAAAATTATTCCGAATAGGAAGATTTGCATACATCTACATAGCAATACATCAGGAAATCTTGCGGTGATTGCTCTGGTGCGTGGCTGTACAACCTCACCTTTCTAGGGTCCTGTTTGTGTTCGGGTGGCTTGTCGGGTGCATGGGCACGGTAGGCCCCGAGTGAGTCGCTCGTTGCCCCGACAACCAGCGTATCAGCCTGCCAACCACTAACAACTCCACACTCCCTATCCGCGTGCAGCGTATCATCATACACATTCGCAATGAGTACCCACACTCTGCACAGCACACAATCTCCGTACTTCGATACGTTTTTACAACATCCAGACTTATCGTGTTATTCAGACCCGCGCAGCATCGACAACTGGTTAGAGATCGTCTTCGCGGCGCATGACTGGTCGGATAAAGGCCGCGCCGATGCTGCGTTGCGACACTCGCGAGCCACCTACCACACAGCAAAATCGTGTTCGACTGCTGGGATACAGACGAAAAAAATGCGACATATCGAACGAAAAAATGGAAGGGTAACGAGATCAAAGAGTCGTCAGCAGCCCATTACGGAGGGGATTGCGTCCGTGGAGGTAAACGTTGCGGCGTTACATATCGCGGAGGGAAGTGAGGGAGAGCAACATATGGACGGCATAGACAACGATTGCACTGCGAAACATCCTCCCTCAGAACTGCCGATACTCAAGCAGCGTGACCTCACCGTTCTACCGTCTACCACATCCGCACACCACTGGATGTCCGCCGATACTCAATCACAGAGCTCCCGGTCATTTTGTACGCCAGTAGATACTGAGAGCGTTGTCACTGAGACGACAGTCACATCCAGCTCGAGCAGGAAAGCAATGAGTAGGTCAAAGAGCCCAGTAAAGAGCATGGTCGACCTCAGCTTGCTAGATCGCAGGGTGAAGAGGATGCATTTAGAGGAGAAGGATTATCCAGACACAATACAACAGCTAGTGCGCGAAGTGGAAAACATAAGAAGGGGAAAGGGTGTAATACCACACGAGATCAGGTCTGATGTTGAGGAACGTGTAGAAGCAGAGGACTGGTGGTGGAGCCAGACACCCAGCGCGCTACCGTCGAAAGGGAAGATTTTGATGGAGCTAGAGATCATGGAAGAGATAAGGGATAAGACGCACAAGCTGCAGGATTCGGATGCCGCCGAGCCGCGCTGGAATAGCGACGTGCATTTCATGATGCTGCGCCAGGTGTGCATGCACTTGCCAGGTATTCAACAGCAGAACATTACATCAGCCCGACCAAATCCCCGCCTCGTCCCAAAGACCGGTTTCAGCAACACAGAGTCTAAGCTAGTTGATTACGCCTTAGTCTGCGACGAGAGTTTAATCCCATCACATCTCGTCCAGCAGGTGCTTGCGGATTCACGCAACGAAATTGATAGTATCAACCACACGAGCGCGAGCGTTCAGAGTTTGAGACAAGACCCCATCGCGGTCTCCATCGAAACAAAAACCCCAAACGGCAGCGAATCAACCGCGCTAGCACAACTCTCGCTTTGGGCAGCGACACATTTCAACCGTCTGCGCACCTTGCTACCACACACCAAACGCGACATAGTTTACATGCCATTGCCACTGATTATGGCAGTCGGTGGACGGTACAGCTTGTTCTTCGCTATCGATGGCACGATCACGGACGGTATCACCATCGCAGGCGGCGAGACAGCATTTGGAGACTGTGCAACGCTGGACGGATGCTACCAGGTTCTTGCAGGCGTACGAGCAGTGGGGATCTGGGTGAAAGAGGTATGGGTGCCGTGGTTTGTAAGTGAGTGTCTGAGCGCACAGATTCAATATTGAATAGAAAAGCACATCTGTTGTCAACAGCGATTTTGTTGATGCTGGCACTTCCCTCCTTAAAAAGGTTGATGGAACGAGAACTTAAAACGCATTAAACTTAGACAGAAAGCGCATGTAGATACCCGCAGCACATCCTACCTGAGCAATATAGCCTACGTCTTGGATTAGCAGCGCTAGCTCTTTAGTTGAACACAGTGGGCAATGCTTGATAGAAGTGGATTTAGCTCGAATCCACATGATTCTACGTCTCTTCCACGTCATATCGCTTCTCGTCCTCATCATCCTCATCTTCTTGTGACTCAGTGACAGCTCCACTATGAGATTATCAGAGGTTAGGGCGAGTGAGCTTGGGTAGGCACTGTGAGTATTCGTCTGGCGATCCCAGCGGAGAAGAGTTATGGGAGTTAACCAAAGGTTTGACAATACTAATCTATATCGCTATAGAATAATGAGTAACAATCTTGTTAAGTAAACAGCTTGTAAGAAAGTACAATTTGAGTTGACCACAACGAGTGTAATAATGAAATCCGTCCTTCCTTTACATATACCTATTGCAGTCTGTCCTGTCATCAGGCAGTTTCCTTGTCATCAGAAGTGGCATACTCCATCTGTGATGTCCTGCCATCACATCCCCTGGCTGCCATCAGAGATGGCACCTCCTTGGCGCGATGTCGGTCACGTGATCATCGCACCGCGGTGATCATTACCTCCCATTGTGTGCGCCCACTGACCCTTCATAGGAAGAGATCCTTGTTGTTACATACTTGCAACAGTGGGCATCGCAACTTGGTTTCCCTTCCCAGATCGATTAGGCTGGCGAGCGGGAGGCTGTTCGTGCGAGGCCGAGTTACTCGGGCAATCGCTTTGAATTGCCAACTAAACGTACGCAGCTAGCCGCGCTTGGCGGGCGCTGGTATTTGGCATAACCGCCAGCGAACTTTTGGCCGGCTGCAACACCACCACATCACAGCAGCCAACGACAGTACGCATTTTGTAATGGATGCGCTGCCACAATGAAGGGCCACAGTGGATTCATGGATCGAATTGCTCAGTACATGTGCCGTTAGCCCGAACAATTAGCTGTAGCTAATCTATCATTCAGGATGTTTAACAACGAAGAGTACTCCGATGCTACAATATATATACACGGGATGTCTCTTCATGTCCACCAGTTCATTATCTGTATACAGAGCGATTATTTCGCGAATGCATTCCGGCGGTTCAGTGAAGGAAGCACAAAGACCATAAAATTCAACGAAGGAAGTGGGGCTGCTTATTGGAGAGTCTTTGAATACTTGTACACTGGCGACTACTCGGATCAGATGTCTATCACAGAGTGGGAAGGCAAGAAAACACTGCTGTATTTTTTTTCCCAACCTAACACCAAATAGATGACCCAGGTTTACTTAAGGATGCCCGTGTGTACGCACTTGCCGACATGTTCTTTATAGAGGACCTCAAAACGCTGTCAGAAGCAAAACTTCAGGAACGGTTGAAATTGCCGGTAGAAAGTATGCAATTTACTAATTGCATTCGAGAGATATATGCATTAACATATGGGGTAAACGCGTTACGATCAGCTGTGGTAAAGGCTGCTGTAACCCAGAGGAAGAAGCCCGGTATGATAGAAAGTATCAAGGATCTTATTCGTGAAGGCGGAGACTTTGCTGTGGATTACTTTGAAACCCTCGAGAAGCAAATATACTAGGTTCTGCTAATCTCGCCACGAGGAGTATGTAGGTAGCTCATGGAGAACCTCGAAATAGTCATCGACGAAGTCTCCACCCTCGTGAATAATCGCTTTAAACCTTGCTTCAGTGGCTAAATCGTGAATGTGTGCAGCCGCGATCTGCACAACGGCGGATCGCATCTCACTCCCACAGATAGAGGTATACACTTCTTTTATGCATTCAGCAAATAAATTACTCCCCCAACGATCCTTGCACTTCTGCTGAAACCTCTCTAGGGCGAGCGACTTGAGACTACCTATCTCAAACTTGGCAGCAAGCGCATATACGCGGATATCTCTCAATAGCTCAGGGTCCTCTGCAGGTTGTTAGATGCAATTACGGCACGATACTGTCATTACTACCTTCCAGATCCTCAGTAGGTCTAGCTTCAGAGTAGTCATTGGTATACATATATTCAAAGACTCTCCAATAAGCGATCCCACTGCTGTCTTGAAAATCCAATCGTCTTGCCCCAGTAGCCGGGGAGGCTTTTTTGAGTATTTTTTCGAGGTAGGGACTTTGTAAACAGATAACAAGCTGGTGTACAGGGAGCGTGACGTTGTAAATCCGGATCTGGAAGTCAGATAACCAGTCGTGATTGAACAGGCTGGATACGAGTTAGCGTTTGCTTACACACTTAAGAACGACAGCACACACCTAACTGTACTGCTTAGGAAATTTACATGATGTCGTTCAGCACCTGCAACGGTTTGGGATTCGAGACTTAGCGTTGCCGTAGGTACCGTTTGTGCTGGTATGGTTGAAAGGGCTGTGTTCGTTCTAAAATAGTGAACTGCTCGTTCATGGTCTTGCAAGGCTTTGTTTGAACTGAATGACTTTGTGCATTCCCAGCACAGAAAGCTTCTCTGATAATGATGATCAGTATCATCCATATGCTGGTTACAAGCTGCTCGAGTACGAAAGGTACGCGTGCAAGTATCGCACTCAACCATAGTTTAGTAGATTGGAAGTCGCTGCTGTCGGTCGATCTAGATTGCGAAAACAGAAGGTGTACCATCAACTGAGAAGCGCCAAGGTGAATCCAGTTCGGAGAAATGGCCCGGACTTTCGTTCTTGCCTGTAGATAGCGAAGCGTAAAGAAAGTCCTATTTAGAGACAGCAAAGCCTTTGCAACGGCAATTGGCACAGAACCAGTGTAAGCTCCGTCACACGTGGCCAGGGCGTGGGAGTAGGCACTTGTTGTTGGCATGATGTTGAGCGATTTTCTCCAGCGCGGCACTAAATATTACTAGTCATAAGAGCGTCTGTCCCCCACAGATATGCGGCGGCGCTGCTGACTAGCACCGTGCCCCACCACCTCGTGCGCGCGCGGCCTAGTAACCACCACAACTTCAATACCCTATATCTCCACCAATATGAGTAACATCGAGGCTACACTTGCAGCCATTGATGCCCTAGGACCTGAGGAGCCTTTTGTATATGCTGAGATTGCAAAAAGAAATTTTTTACTCGAACTACGCTCGCCCGAAGACACCAAGGTCGCTGCATCTCGCTTTCGATAGGCTAGGTACCAGAAGCTGCAGCTTCTCCACCCACACCAAATAGCGGCCCAATGAGCTGACGTGAATCAGACAACTTCACTTATACGGGACATACCCGTCTACTTCATCTGACAGTGCGAATCAGTGCTGTGCTGTTGTCCCAAGCGCTAATGTGACACTTCCCCGGACTCCGCAAAGGAACATAGAGAATGGGATGTTGGTGTTTAGGAAAAGCTTCGATTTGGTGTTCTTCGCTTCGCCGCATAAACCTATGAGCCTGTCTTGTGGGAGATGTTAAGTGCCTTGCAAGATGATATCCATGCTATATCACAGCACAAGAAGCGGCTTGTTTGATGCGCATGAGTTTCTTGCATCGCTGACAGAAGTTGCACGAGTTTCAACAAGATTCCAGCTGCTATTCAACGCTCCTAGAACTCTGAGGAACCTTAACATTAAGCCTAACAGAGTTTAGCTTTGGAATGGGGGGCCATTCCAGAACCGAATACCTGAGTAAGGTGTTTTCAGTACCATCATATTGTATGACTACCTGATACTCCTCATCTAAAATCACATCTACAATTGCATTTGCCTTTTCAACATCTCCATAATCGTAGAACTTCAGGCCATGTGATTTCATGAATCTTTCACAGTTACCATAGTGAGTCTTAATCCATTCGAGCTCTTCGTAAGAGAAATTATCAACAGCCTGGCGACCCGCAAAATCAGATCGACCGTCTTCAAACTCATCGTGGGAACTTTCCTTGTTCAAAGGTTCTCCCCGAAGATGGCCTTCAAGCATCAAGGCGCGCAGGATCAATCTGCCCTCTGCGCGGTCCTCCGCTTGATGGATCTTGAGACCATGCTGGAGAAGAAAATGGTATTCATCGTGCCAGTTAATCTTCAGATAGCTTTCTCAGCGTCTTTGTACGGCGGATTGGTGCTGGCCTCATCACCGTAGACGGCAGCCGCTTTCGCAAGACTATCGGCAAGTTTGTTATGCTCCCTTGGAATGTGCCAAAATGCAATCTACGTGATTTCAGTCTCGTATACAGTCAACAAACATTCATGAGTGACAACTAACCGTGACATTGTTCGCTTCGTGCGTCGTCACTACGACATCGAGAGCAAGGAACAGACCCAGATTTGCTGGCTTAGCACCTTTGGACGTGTGCCAGTTGTTGCTCTATAAACTCTGTTAAAACTGTCTCTAAAATTTATCGGAAACGTAGTCAGGCCATACCCTCCATTTTAGTAGCCATTCCGTAATCCCCCTAACAACATACGCAGAATCGGTCGCAATAATCGAAGCTTGAGTTTCGCCCTTGGTTTAAGACTGAGCGAATAACTCAACGCCTAATAACACCGCACATATTTCCGCTCGCTGATTTGACCGTAGTGGGAAGTTGTCCACCACGTCTGTAATAGGTTTCGATAGTTAGTAGCCATCATCATTGCCGTATGCTACACCAACTCATGTCTGATTGATCTTACATATTACCCTTCAGCACTGTCCCACTGATTCGCCGCAATCTAACAGAGGTACAGAGACAATAGTGCCACAGGGTCTTGAACTATCAATTCTCTGCAGTATATTTACCTAAATCTGAACCATTTGGCACCTCTTGACCAACCGCTGCCAAACCTTCCTACTCTCTTCCTGGTCGTCTCCCACTCCGATGCCTCCTGTAAGCGTTTCCTTGTTGCCAATAATCACGACACCACACTTTGCCCTAGTCATAACAACATTGAGCCGGCGCATATCGGCTAGAAAACCGATATCGCGTGATACATTGCACCGCACAGTAACAAAGATCACAACATCTGCTTCTCGGCCTTGGAAACCATCAACAGAAGATACTTCGGCCATAGGAACGGTACTGCTCAGTGCTTCCTTCTGCCGAGTATATGGAGTCAAGATAGCTAATGATCGTTGCTGAAGTTCTGCAGCCTGTGGGTTAGTATCTGAGATAGGGCTAGTAAGGAGTTTCACGACAAGCTTGCAAAGCTTGGTCTGGCCGGAGTTGGCTTTTGATCGCTCACCCAAATCTTCCGGGCTGCTAATCTCAATCCACACCAGCCGGTTGTCTTTCGGCCAAGGAAACCGTGACATTGGAAGTGGTCGACTGTCGTCCGCGACTGCAGTGTCCAATCTGCCATCATAGAACTCTGTAGAGCTAAAGTGGCAAAGAGTGCGATGCATACGGTACTGGGTGCTGAGCATGACTTTCGCTACCCCTTTGTGTTCTTGTATGATGTAATGACGTTCAAATAATGACACATCGTAACCTACAAGCAAAGAGGTTTGTTGTACTGTAGCGCATAATTGGACATGATCACCCACCAAGATCGCACGCGAACATCCTTTAACAAGCGGTATAAGTGTCGCAGGCTCTGTCAGCTGGGAAGCTTCATCGACGAGAACAATATCGAACTTTTCGTCACGTAGCAAACCAAGACTTGCGCCGGCACATGTAGTGAAGACCAAGCGGGCCTCCTTAATTCGCTGCTGGGCTTTACGGCGTTTAGACGGATTGCTCGTAAGATCTTGGCCCAGCATTGCATCGCAGGTAAAGAGCCAAAGGTCCGGTGATACTTTGGACAGCTGGAGATAACATTAGAAGCTGGACCTCAAATAAGTATTCGTGGTGACTCAGCTCACCTGAGTTGATACTCTCACAGCATTAGTACCTGTTTTCTCTCCACTCTTACTGCTTATGAATCTTCTTAGAATATTGTCGACTGCGTTGTGTGTTGGTGCTGTAACAAGGAACCTGGACTTCGGCAATTGTCGGAGCAACTGACATAGAATGACGATGATGGTATGAGTCTTGCCTGTTCCGGGAGGTCCCCATATGAGCGTTAATGAGTGTTTCATTGCCGCTGTGAGTGCGTCATTCTGGCTCGTGTTGAGAACTGGATTCCTGAAAACGGGTAGCTCGACGTTTGAAAGCTCAATCTGGTCTATGGCTGGTAATCCTAAGAGAGACGCATATATCCTGCAGCAAGATTCACGTTCAGTATGAAACACTGTCACAGCATCGAATAAGGCTTTGCTTGTAACGAAAGACCCACACAACATGATATGCCATGCGCATTGTGTAAGATACGGCGGCGGATCATGCAAGCATCTGAGAGTGACGGTGCCTAGTTCTATACTCAATACCAGAGCGTCCATCGAGAAGAGCTTCATGAGGGGATCGTTTTTTGGGCGTTTGGTTATGGTAAGACGAACATGGTCACCGGATTTCAGGGAGCCAGCCACGGACGAGTCTACACGTAATATGCTTTTGACGATGGTATGGCGACCCTTGTATTCGTGGACAGCCAATTTGATGAGCTCCCGCTCAGGTTTTGAAGAACTTGCAGCCTCGTCGATGTGATCCAGAGCGATCCCAAAAAGTGACGAGGTGAATTGATGGACAGACATCGGACGGCCAACGAGTAGTCGAGATGTTTCCGGCTCAAACACTTCGAGAAGCAGATCCAGAGCAACTTCAGGTGAGCTAACGGTGAGTGCAATGAGCTCTACTAGTTCAGCGAAACATTGCATCGGCAATTCCTTTAACTCGTGTAGTAAAGTCATCAAAGGTTGGCGAACAAAGCTGCCGAACTCGTTGGACATCAAGATAAGTTTCTTTGCGATGTCTGGAGCCAAAACAATCAATTCTTCTTCCAAGGCTCGCTTGTGTCTGCTCCATGATTGTGACTGCAAAAGTGTCGGTGTTAGATAAGCCGCGTCTGTCAAGTACAACAGCAAGGTTGAAACAATAATCTCGCCATGAATAGCAAAGGCCGGGTCTTCTGCCAACAGTAGAATCTGTGAAAACACATCGCGAAGGCGCTTTTTCTCATCACAATCTTTGAGGAGATCCAAAATCGCCTTCAGATCTGCAATGGAACTTAGTCGGCCAAGCATCGACAGATTGTTCTCTTGGCAGACAGCTCGCACAAGCTCTGTGTATCCATCCCAGTTGAGCATAGCCAGTTTTGGGGTCGTATAGTCTGGTTCCAGTTTCTCGAATAGCGGAAGAACCTCTTGAGTATCGACATAGTGTAGCCATTGATCGAGAACGCGCATTGAACCAACATCGCGGTTGCTGATAACGTACACCTCCTGCTCTTTATTAGCGCAATTCAACAAACAATTGCACAAAAACACTCACACCACCCAGGACACCTTCACTCTGAACTTTTCCAATATGGGTTTGTATATCTCGGCCAATCTTATCAAGAGCAACACTGGCTTTGCATTCGAAGTTGATCTGCTGCCGCATGGTTTGCTCCCTCACCCTCCGTTTGTCTCCGACACTAGGCAGTGCACGGTACAATGTATCGTCACCTTTTGGACTCCTGAGAAATATCCAGGTGTTTCTTCTTTTCTGCTGATAGAGTTGGAAGATATGCTCATCGCAGTAAAGACGATAGTTGACTTTAGTAGGCACGGCGCGATAGTTGGGCGACTGCGCTCCTTGAGTGTGTGGAAAGGCAAACACTCGCACGCCATCATCCACTGTTACTTCGCTGGCGCGGGCAACCTTTTGCGGTACATAAATGGCTATGCTAAGACGATCGTTGATGCGCAGTACAATGAGTTTTTTGTGAAACATATCCAGTGAGCGACACACGACCGGAAGGAACCTCCCCATCCGATCGAATCCAGAGCTGAAAACTGGCTTCCAGTGCAAATTTGGATGATCCAGCCCAAACAGACGGAATTCTTGTGGGGAAATAAGCTCAGACTGAAGAAGCCCATTGCGAATCAAGCTTGTTACTGTGTTTGATGGCGGCAATCGAGCGAGGAACCATATCTGCTGTTCGTCCGTCAGAGCACTGAAGTTGATAGCGTGACTATACCCCGTTACTTCCACATTGTGTCGATCGCACCATTGTACCAGAAGTTGCAGTAGCTCAAACTCCGAAATCGCCATCTTTTCGCGCGTCAGTAGTAAGTCTACAATGCTTGCGTTGTCCTGAATCTCTAGCTCTAGTGTAGCTGTCCGTTGAATGTGCGCCATGCATGCTTCATGAAGGCCATCTAATATGAAAGGCGCCACTGTTCGCTTAGGTTCGGGTGGATCCTCAAGCTCTTTGAAGGCTTCCAGATTTTCAGGTATTCTGATATGGTTGCCATCCACACACTGAGAAAAGAGACGATTGAGCTGTTGGCATTGTTGGCTCATGGCATTCCCGAGCCGAGCCCACTTAAGGTAAAGATTCTTGATCTTGCCTAGAGATCCATTGGTATAGCGAGCGAAGTATTCGGCACGACTATCGCCAGTCACTTCACCAAAAGTGATGAGCTCTTTGCCACCAGGGTATTGGGCCGGCTCAGCCATTGTACGAGGAATTATATCGCTATCCCACGCGACAAAAACTGTTATGCATCAGCCTAAGATAACACCAGTTGCAGATGGTGAGTATCGGACTTACACTTGTCTCCGTCCAAATCGCCTCCAGACATTAGATCGGCGCTTGGTCGTTTCCCTTGTGTTGTAAACACAATGCAATCCACCAGATGCGAAAACTCAGGGACATCAACAGCTCTGAACTTCTGAAGATCACCTGGATGTAGACATGGGTTTCTTGTTACTAAGACATCGGTATTGATGATAGTGTGTGGCCTGCCATCGCCATCCCGTGTGATGCGAATGAAACACTCGCCTTCTTTAAGCCGACCTGTGAAGCCATCTTTTGCGGTTGGATCACAAACACCAAACAGGAAACGAGACTCTGGAATCGAGATTCGGCATTTCTGTTCGTCGTGTTTGTTGATCATTCGAGCATATTCTTGTTTTACTAAGCTCTTGAGTGTGGCGCGCACTGAGCATAGACCATTCAAAAGCAGTCGTTCTGCTACATCCATCCGGTCAATGTAGGATAGAAATCGGAAGGCAGCCCGAACATCGCCTTTTTGAACATCTTGAAGAAAAGCAAGATGCTGTGTCTGTTTGGCTAAAAGCGTTTCCTGCGAGATCCCAAGTGTATGTAACAGAACAACAATCTCATCATTCAGACTACCAAAGGCGTAAGGCTGTCCAATGTTAGCCTACCATTCACGAAATACATTTGAATACGGTACTTTGGAATAATCCACCACAGCGAGACTGTAGTCTGGCGAATCTTTGAATTTCCGCATTGATGCTCGGAACTGAACCTGTATCTGCCCATGCAACGTCGGATCCAGTGTTAAAACACCCTTGTAACCACGATACCGGATCTGGTAAACCGAAGGTACATACCTTCTATTCCGAAAAACGATGTTCCGCTTTTGTGCCAGCTGATTTGCCAGCTGAGTAGAGATGAGGCCGCAACCATCGGTAAAGATGTACTGCTTGGTTGCGACATCATCAATGTCTTGGCAACGATCGGGTGGCAGATCAAGTGCTACGTCCGCGCTAGAGAAAAGGAGTCCAATGCGCTTCGCTTTCTTGCCAACAGACTTCAGTTTTGAAAAATCTCCCATTGCTTCGACTTTGATAGATATCTCCTTTTTCGACGCTGCGTACAAAAAACAAGATCTTGATTTGAGCTGGCTATTAGAATGCCCGAAGAAATTGTAGGTAACGCCATTGATGGTGAGGCCTAAAACAAGCATTCTGGTGATCCAGTCCCCATTCTCCCGACCTGTGGCCGGCCTCGAAGTCTCGCCTGCGATAAGAGCAGGCCATTGTAGCTTGAAATCTCCCAAAGAGAGGAGAATGAACCTATCGAGAACGTCGTTCCTGATGACTCGGTTCGAGGGTGCAGCTGCGAAACGGAGGACGATCTGTTGCCGGTGGTTTGACGAGACAATCGATACACATTTGATGAGCCCCGCCTGATTGGTTAAATGAGATTCAGGAATGTCCGGTACCGAATACTCCCATTTAACGTCTTCTGGAGACACACCGTCCTGCAGGGTTTTGACGAACGATTTGAATTTACTCATCTTTGTGAATTTTTCAAAATTGCCTGATAGGAAAGAGGGTAATGGAGCGAATATGCGGATCGCGGCGGATACGATTTTTGAGTTTTGCAACCCGTGTCAGACGGCGAAAAGGCCGATGTACCCCACCATATCGTCACGAGCTATTGTAAACCTTGCTTCACGGCTTCATTACCCCTCTTTTGAAGTTTTTTTCTCAGCTTCTTTTGCTTGTAGTTTCACAGGCTCGGATGATAGTGAAACCCTTAAATCAGGTACCCAGACATCACTGAAATATTGGGGAGAAATAACGCTCAGTCAGATATCTAGAATGGTTTCTGTTCGTGAGCATAAAATACAGTTTTAGTGAATCGTTAATAGAGGAGACTCGGAAAGGCAGATATCAAGAGATCGTATAGTACGAGTCGAATAAAGTGAACATATCTTCAGGTTCTTCTCTCTGATCACGATAACATATGGAGCCGATTGTGAGACGGGATTCGGGCTCCTCTAAAATTAGTGGTTGGTATGGAAAGATGGATCCGTTTCTTCAACACTATCATAAAACAACTATTCGAATCATCTAAGAATAAGCTTATTATCTGAATAATTATTGAATTTGAGACCCAGATAGATGAATGCAAACTCCAAACATGGAACACTTTCGTCACTGTATGAAACGATCAAATCAGTTAGTCTCAAGTCTTCTTTTTGCAATTTTCGAGCTAGAATCTTGCACTATAGTTTTTTTCATGTAGTAGGACTTGTTTCTTGAAATGTTGAAGAAATTGGGACCTCCTGATCCTGTCATAGATAAATATTTTTATCGGTTTTGAAAGCCAGTATCAAGTCCCGGTTCCAGTTGGATATATGTCCAACCGTTGGTACCAAGCCAATGCTAGTTGCAGTTATAAGACAGGTTCGGCAACAGTAAGCGTAGCCCCAGTTGAGCTTATATTGATGATATTACGCGTCATTGAGGCTTTGATGTTACATGCATGGATCGGGCGTTTCGCCGTGGCAGGCAACGCGCGGGGTGAACCTCGGCAGGTAGTTATCTGTTGCAATGCAGCGAACGCCATGATCGATGCATGTTAATAAAGGTAAACACTCATTCTCGTGTAAGGCCGGGCAGTATAACCAAACATCTCCTCATTTCAACATAACTCATCTATATCAATATGAAAAACATCTACATCATTGGAGCGCAATCTACAGGCAAGAGCACCCTAGTCAACGCTCTAGAGGGTTGCTTCGAAGAGAGCGGGAACGAGATCAACACCCAGCGTCCGCTAATCATACGCGAGGTGGCGCGGAAAGTTCTGAAAAAGTATAATTTTCAGCGCGAGGACATCGCGACACTACCAAAACGCGCGCTTCAACTCCAGCAAAAAATTCTCGCTGCTCAGTATGATGCCGAAACTACGGCATGCCCTGCGGGTGCATCCACTTGGTACATATGCGATCGATCCGGACTGGACCCTATTGTGTATGCGAAATGCCTTGTTGGAGAGCATGCGGCGGCGGAAATGCTGGCCTCCGAGTCATGGCGAGAGCTCGAAGACCGAATGAAAAAGAGCATCGTAATATTGTGTGAAGCGGGTTGTCAATGGCTAAAAGATGATGGAGTACGGCTAATGCCAAAGGACGAAGTGGAGTGGATGCGCATCGACTCTGCATTTCGTGACCTGCTAAGGATACGCGGCATCGGTTTTTCTGTCATACCCAAGGACATTGCAAATCTTGAGGAGCGTGTAGGGTATGTAATTACAAAGAAATACAGTGAATTCTCGAAAGTGGACGTGATGACGACCCGACGCATCAGTACCTGTGCAAGCCAGAGAGGGTAGCTTTTGCGATTGGCAATAACAGATCCATATACATGATTTTTTTGGAGTATTTAGTTTTGAATCTAGCCCTTTAATTGGAAAGACTGCGTGTAGGCCAGAAACGTCTCTAGAATATTGTCGCGCATTTGACCCCACGAGTCATGGTATAAGGAAGATCTGCCTTCTCTAAATTAGTTACATATCTAATTACTTCTTGTACGACCGGGAAAATGGGATGCTCATCCGCATAAGTGGATTAGCCCGCCAAAACTGGTTATTACTAGTATTATAGAATTTTGTATAACTATCGAAATAGCCTGATCGAATATGCTGGCTTTAGTTGAGCTATATCTGGGTGCATCTGAATCACGACACCACCAATAGAGTTGCAGCCGTGTGAGAAGTAAGCGGCTGGAGAGCATTGCCCGAGGTCCAAAATTTCCAATTATCTGCTATATTTGTAGTGTTCTGATACTAAGACACAACCTCCGCACAAATTGATTTTTGGATAGGAGTGGCTTGTTTGGTAGTAACGTTTGCCATGTCAACTTTAATAGTAGAGCACTCTCCTGGCTCGAAAGGCAGTTTGTCAGGCTTTGTGGGAGATGCATAGGTAAGAACATCAGGAATCGAACGAACACTGTAACATATCGAACGATGCGCCGGCTTCTGATCGATTTCTTACAAACCAGCTACTTAAATACGAAAGTCTGAATGTAACACGTGATGCAGGTGTCTTGGGTAAACTCCCTCGGTATCCCATATTGCCCTACAATATGTCGTGTCATATATTCTCAACTAAAGATGCGCAAACTATCTAGTTTCCCGGTTTAGATTTGCCCACATATGAGCTGCAAGAATGCTGGGGACTCTTTCTGATACTTTGTGATGTCATCCGCCGTCATCTTCTCAATGGCGAAAGTTCTCTGCTGGCCGATATCTCCAGCAGTAAGAGCTTGCACAACAGGCAAAACAGCCATACTGAGACTGCGAAGCAAAGTGCCCTGACAATTGTCCAGTATTTCGACAAACGCAGCATACTCAGTATCAGTGGGGGTCATTATCCTGTACATTAGTCACTACTATTCCGAGGCTAGTTATCACTTTACTCACATCGCATCGGTGATGCCGACACCGGTCCCACTGAAGCCTCGATCTAGCATGATACCCAGGACGCCTCCACCGAATTTAGTCTCCAGAAGATGTAAGCGTTGGCCAAGTCGTCGCAGGTATGATATCCGCCGATACTTTATTTTGTAATCACTCGTATTGCATTTAACACTTGGGTATGTTTCTTGCATCATCCTTGCTGTCAAGTCGGCGACAGATTTATTGATCGGGTTTCCGCGCCTACGCGGCGAACTTGAGAAATCAGAGGAAGTAAACAGCACTCCAAGAGTGGAGATTTTAGGGCTGGTGCAGTCCTTGTACAGCTCAACGATGTGGTGTCTCCGAAGCAGTTGAAAGTAAGAACTGGTACGATCTAGCTTATTAATCAGACGAATTCTTTCCGCTGTTGAGACTGTGATCGTTGTTTCAAACAGAAGGCAGCTTTCCTGTGTCCTCCGCCATTTGAGGATGTCTTGTAGTCCACCTATCAAGCAGGGACTGCCAATATTTGTCCGGATCTTTTCGAACGATTCTATCTTGCCTTTACACGACTGCTGAGTCTCTTGCTGTACAACAGGCGTAAGCAAGACGTCTTGCGGAGCTGTCGGCCTAAGAGATTGACATGCTCGTTCTTCTTCACTGGCATGTGTTCCAAATCTGTTGGTGCTTGAATCATCATTGGGTTTTTGGAGCTTCCTTCTCTGTTGAAGGTCAGCCTGGTGTACATTGATTCGTTTCTTTGTAGGTTTTCGAGAGTCACATGTAGCATTGATGTTGTCGCATATCATTATTTCCTCTCCATCGATCAATGAAGAGGATACATTTTGTAGGCTTTCACCAGGGGATCCATCGATTGGTATTTCTATATTGATTTCGTCTGCCTGGGAAAATTGGCTTTGCTGAGTTGGTGCGTTCTGCCCATCATCTCCGAATTCTATTGAAACATTTATCTTGGCCGGTGGCTGCTGAAGATTTGACACTGCATGCCGTCTGCTCCAAGAGCATGTCCAGGGAGTCTGGCCACTGCTATCCGCAAACAATGACGAATAGTGACCAGCGTCGATATTGAACAGCGATCGCGCAAGGGAGCTCACATCGACCGATTCCGGAAGCTTATTCAGAGAAAGTAAAGAAGGATCTACAGTTTGGCTAGCGGTATTGAATAGACTGGATAGTATGCAATGTTAGCGCGCTGTAGTAGGGAGGGCTTGTCCAACTGACCCAAGATGAAGCATCGTCCTAGCCACGATACCAATATCTCTTCCAGAATCAAAGAAGACAGCCGCTATGATTGCATTGATCGCTTTCGCATGAACACTTGGTGACTGTGCGCCGTCTCTGTCGGCGAACCTGATGTAGCCGCTGATGCCTGTCCGTCTTGCAATAGACGCACGGTGTTCACTGTTAGCCACACTTTTCTTAAAGTCATTGACGTTAGCTAAGTGAAGGTCAGCCTTATTTCGTGGCACATGCTCTTAGAATCCTACCTCTTGTGGCTTCTGCTTCAAAGGCTAAGTAGTTCAATATGAATTCGCTTAGTGCAGTACCAAACTGCGCCAATTTTCGATTTCCATCCCAATCTTCCTTTAGAACTCCAGCTGCTGTCAGCGCTCTACACAACTGCTCATATCCATGTTGGAAATTGTAACTAATAATATTTTCAACAGCCTGTGCGCTTGAAATTGAAGCCATAGCTATCGGGTTTGTAGGACAATCCTTTCGATAAACAACAGCAACAGAGGAAAGGGAGAAAGTTCGTGTAGTGTATCGCGTAGCCGAGCGAAGCGGAGAGTTTCTGTTGTCTACAGAAGTCTCCAATGCACATTCGTACGATCACATGCGTCATATGGCATGCATCTGGCATCCTAGTGTAATTGCCAAGAATCGGTACCAAGAATCACAAAACTCAAAATGATTTGAGTTCGAAGCTTGTTAGAGCATATTTGGTATTTCTAACATATAATGTCCATTGACTAATGATACTGTCAATCAAGAAAGCGTGCGCATGGTTGTGAGAAGCAGCTAGCCGGTTAGAGTAAGTGGGGGTTTTGATTGAATGTCTGATGACGTAGGCAAGTTCCTTGTGCAAGGATCTGAGCAATTACGTATTATTCCTAATACAGTCATTACAACAAACAGCTCTGCAAATACCTATTTTCGACTAAAGTTAGCCCTTATGTGAGCAGAAATCGTCCGACCTTTCCGCCCCATCTACGTCTTTCACAATGAAAATTCAGTGCAAAACAGTTACAGAGAAATTGACTGTTTCTTCTATCCAACATGTTCAAAAAAAGATCTCTCTTGTTGGTCGGATTCGGTCAAAGCACATCGTAGTGCGCGAAGATGCGGAGACTTTATGAGCTTCTGCACAACTTGGTCTTCGACCTGAGCATCACTGGTTCATAGCATATGAGCGAACCTGCCGCTAGGATAGCCTGGACGGTCGAGTGCGCATCTTCGTTTGCTCGGCTTCTTCCAGTCTTAGAGATCCAGAATTATCCGAAGCACAAGGTTTCTCACGCATATCGAAAGCGCCATGTGGCCAGCAGCTTTCTCTAGGATATTGGAGCTTTTCTTAGTGAATTCGAAACGGATTGTCTTGAAGAGAAATAGGGTTGAGAGGTGGTTCAAGCGTTTGCAAGACAGCCGAAGATTCTTCAAGGCACGTGCGTCAAGAAGATTTAGCGTCGCATCCCAAGTCTGGGGGAAGACCAGGATGAAAGCTCATACTGTGGCCGTTTAGGGGCGTATCATCCATACGCAAAAGCCAACGTATATGTGAGGAGGTGCGAACAATCGTTGCGGATCCGCATTCTTCTGGCGACCGATCAATCATTAACTGCGCAACTGGCCGAGGTTATGCCGATCAACGAGACCTACACACGTAAATCCTCTAGTTAGTCAACTAGTCAGTTGGTAGTCTTGCCAAAAAGGAATGTAGAGAGAAACAGGCATTTCTATCTTCTTCTGTTTACATGAAGAATGACTGAAATTAGTACATACTGCCATGCTGTCGCTAGGTTCTCGTCTCAAATGCTGTGTTGGTACGTGTGTAAGGTTTAAACATTTTTGGTAGTCGCCACTCCTCCTTGTGAATTCACACATTGAGGATACAATTACTAGCGACTGCGGCTTCACCCCTGTACGCAGCTGCGTAGCGATCTTGAACAGTCTCACTCTCCGTATATGGCTTAGCGCTAGATGTCTGCTATAGAATAGCAGATCGTATTGGTCAGTCGTCGATCTAACTATCATTGATTTTGTGGAATGCTGCACGAAGAGGTGAAGGCGCAATCGCTAACGACTGTATCTTGTTCGCCGTGTCCATCTTTCATCGTTCGGCACAGTACTATATGTTTACAATCAGTATCAGTGTCAGCGCTACAGTTGATACTTACGGCGGAGGAGACTTGAAACATGAGGTATCAGCATGCAAAAAGCTTGGAATCACCACCCCAGTTCAGCCGTCGAAGAGGGGTTGCTCCCCTGGTTTAGGCTGCTACTTACCGTAACTAACGTATGTACCTGATGAGCCAATTCGTTTCTGGTTCACCGGACTCATTGTAAGTTAAAGCTAGTTGATCTACACTCACTACTGCCGTATAAGCACTTCGATCAGGTCATGTCTACCAACAAACCGGATCATATGATGAACTATTACTCGGGCCTATGGTGAATATTGTTGTTGAAAGTGTTGGGAAATATCATGTAAATCCCACAGCTTCGCAACCGTCTTACTCCAAGATCAATCAAGGACTCATGAAATGAAGGCTTGCCTGCAGATTAGGGTTTTTGTTGCATGCTGATTGGACTGCAGCTAAGCGTTAAATTCATATCACATCACATAAGTGACGTATAGGGTTTTTCAACCAACTATCGTTCAAGTGGAATTCAGAGATTCAAAGAAACCTATCTACATACCGTTTCTCTCTTCTGTATCTAATAACTAGCTTTAATTTAAAGTCAACTAGTCATGGCTGCTGAAGACTTCATCCAAAATCTTTTAGAGTAAGTTCGTGTCAACAGGGCATCCTAAGATAAGAGAGTAATAGTAGCTATTACAGCCCCTACCACGAAATTACACCATTACTAACATATTAGAGATATCTTTTCGCTGGTAAATTGTCGGATCTTACTTTGAATTTTGGCAAAAAAAGCTAGCAAATCTATAAGCCCTCGCGTGCTATTACTCTACGTAGTTTCAAGAGGCCGTCACTACTAGTTTTAAAATAAGCTGTTCGAGATATAAGTTAAACTTTGACAAGTTAACGCTATGTTTTAGAAATCGTAGAGTAGGGTAATTACTTTAAAAAACAATTCTAAATTCGCTAATGCTATTAAATGCATGGTATTATATTTCTATAATATTATGTAACTATAACGTCTCTTGAGAGAAAACGTCTAAATCCCTTCTTTATACATAAGTCGCTATTATTACTAATAAGTATAAGTACGCATTACTCTACAAGCTTATAAAAACTTTGTTCGTATGTATAGTAATTGCGATCGAGAAGAGTAATTAGATCGCCATTGCTACCTTTGTCTACGACTATACAATAATAGACTAGCCACCTTATTAGAATCTGCGGGATTTAGTTTTTGCTACCATTTTAAATCGTCCCAGCGTGTCAAAGTCGATCCTTAAAATAGAAAGTATACTAGGACTCCTCCGTTTAACTTTAGATCTAGCAACTAACCTTCTACTAAGTAGGCCGTATAATTATAAGGTAGAAGGCGCTTAAAAGCACATTTTCTAGTATAGAAAATAATAGTATACTTATATAGGATTGAACGAGTGCGCATAGGTGGCGTCTTAAAATAGGTTCGCTAATATAACAGCTTGCCTAGGTTGCGGGGGTTAAAGCGGAGTAGCGTCTAAACGACGCGAATACAAAGTTAAGCTGACTAAGTTATTTTCCTATCCTTCTTGGTATAGAATGCATAGCTTAGAGTCTGTTCATGATGTGTAGCCTTCCTTAGAGCGTTCGGATGATTTTGAAGATCCAGATAGTTCAGAAGATTGAACTGAGAGCGGAAGACGCTTTCCTTCAGTTGTTATATACTGGTGTACCAGTGTAAACGTACGATCCTCTTAGGATATCTTCATATACATGGGTGCCGGGTGGAAATGGTACTCATGATAGAAACTGACGAGGTTGGCTTATAGTGCCATGTATTCATGCTTGGAGAGTAGAAATTCTACGAGGCAGCAAATACTTTGAGATTCAGTCGTCATCAGTGTTCCGGTTCTATCCTATACTTTCAAGATGAAGGAGTGTTTCTGAGTCTCTCACATGGGGATAGGGATTTTGTGATCGATTTCTAAAAAAAAAGGCTGAACTTGTTTTGGAATAGTTGTAGTTGTTGCAATGGTCCCGGTATCGATCAGTTTTCAAGTTGAACTCCCCCCTTGTCATCTGAATTGCTGACAAACTCTTCAAGAGGTGGGTGTAAAATTCGCAATATATTGTCTGAGACCACTTTGTCAGAAGCGCCCCTCAGAATACTAATCCCGCTCTCTTCCTCGATCGTGTTCAGGATCGGAGATGCTCCCCCAGATCTAGAGGTGTACGGGTTGTCAGAGTGTTCGCAAGATACAGCTTCGTCGGCTGCTAGGCCCAAAGTATCGTCCATCTCTCTTGTCACCTCCTCGCCTCGCTCGCTTTGGGTAGACTCCGTGATGTTGGTGAGGGAGTCTGGATGCCAAGCCCTAGGCGCAGTCTTTCCACGGAGTTGATGCAAGGCTTCTTTTCGAATTTCTTGGTTGATCGCATTCAAAATGTCTCGTTGGTGGTTTGGACTGATGATACCCATTGCTGGCCTGAGATCAGGCGGCCGCCAATTTAGGTAGATTTTGTTGTGGGAGGCCGGCTCCACCACGTGTCCTGGATGGTGTCGAAAATAGAGAAGGCAGCAAAAACATGCGGGCTTGCTGCATGCTATGAATGGGTCATCGCATGCAAACTGCATCCCATGTACATAGAAATGTTCCAGCACTTGAATCTCAGCATGAACACAAGAGCTCCGGTTAGGCCTAGTATAGTTATCCATATACCGTTTGAATAGCTGGTATCGACCGTCCATATGTGTAATCGCCTCCTGATATACATCTAGCTCGGCGGAGTTGGCTGGTAGCATACGGACAAGTATCCTATCGAGTGTGGTCATTTGATCTGGCGGGGGTATTGCGGACTTGACCGGGACAGGAACGCTGTAGACTTCGAAATCGTGAAGCAGATAGAAGAGTCTTGGTGCGCAAGCGACCAGGTTATTAGCCGCTCGGAAATGGTAGCCCAATCTCCCGATATAGTGTCGAATCATGCCGAAAGCTACATGTATCGAGTCTCTGTTGCTTCTGTAGGTGGGCTCTGCACTGAGTCGAGCGAGGGCATGCATGAAATCTGATTTACGGCTTGTATATGCAGAGCAGCAAAGGTCCGAAAGACTACTCGCATGCTCCCAGCTCTGCAGCCATTCAAGGAGGTCAGGTTCTGTGAGGAAATTCTTGTATTATCGACCATGATAATTATTTTTGGGTTGAACTTACCGGCTGCTTGCTTCGTTTCGGCAAGATAGATGGTACATTTTCGAAGTAAGGGTTTGAGAAGGTTTCTATATTTCTTAATCCTTGGGGTTGCAAAAGCAATACACTGCAATGCCAGCTCTGTGGCAAGTTGCGTAGCTTTCGAAGCAGGCGATACATGGACGATTTGCGCCAAGATCGAGCGAATAAAGTCGATGGTCTTCGTTTTCGAACCCACATTGGACGCAATCCAGAATATGTGTCTTTGCGGTGTCGCTTGCAACCCAATCGCCGTTACAGTCTCACCGCCTTTGTCGTAGTCGCATATATATGCCAAGTCACTCAGAAACATCCTTCTTATATCAAGAAGCGGAAGATGTGCGATGTCCTTCTGTGAAGGCATCACAGGACGCACATGCTCTCCCCTCGTACGCCCAAGCGTATACAGTAAGACGAGAGGCTCGTAGAATCGACTGAGCAGACGTTCTTCCAGAATGATGCGTGGATGACTGGGCGAAGTATAATCTATCTCAGTGCGTGCCTTTGATCCTCTTTTCCGTTTTGTCATTTTTCGATGCAAGTCAGGCTGGTGAGAAATATCGACAAAGCATGATCGGAAGAGTGCGAGTGTGCAGACCCGGTGGGGTTGAGGATCACGCAGGAAGCCAACGATGCGGAGAAAGTGAATGGGCTCAACTTCGCCCCTCCTCATATATGTGGGGTATGGGCAGCCTCATGACCCTGTATCTAGATGGCCGATGCGGAGGCGTCGCCAGTCCTTTCAAAACTGCGACGCTTCCGTGCCCTACCGTGCCCCACCACCTCGCGCAGCCTCATCAAAACTACCTCAAAAATGAGGTTGCAAAGCCACATTAGATAGTATTTATCGCAGATTGGTTAGTTTCGGGGTCGATAGGCCTTGACATATGTAGTTATAGAAATCAAGATGGAGCTTTCATTGCGCGGCTGCGTCACGAGTTTGAAGGTGGTGAGCCTACGACAGCTTCCTGAGGCTCTTGATCACCTTGAGGCCTCGCAATAAACCCTTTTTTGCGAACAACCTGTCTGAAAGCCTGAGACTCCTCTTCTTACTGCTTTGAGAAGTTTCGATATCTTTTGGAGTTGTTGTGTAGCCTTACGAGCCGCGATCCTCGAGGCCTTTCTAGTGGCTTTCTACTCTGACTTCTTCTGTCTCATGACGCTTACTGCAAACCCCGCCTGACGCTTCAAACTCTTCTCTTTCACATCTGCCTATATTTCCTCCTCACGAGGCCTACTTGACTCAGCCTGTTGGCGTTATAGCAGCTTCCCCTCTCGCTCTTGAATCGCAAGCGATCGCGTGCCTCTTCCATCTACCTTGAAGTCCAGAATGCAGCTCCATCGTGACACCCTTTAGCCTGTTGTAGAAGCAAAAATCGCCTAGTTTCATCGATATTTTCTCATTTACTATAATGTTTCTTAGCTTCAATACTTCCTCCTTAAAGAGACTGTTTTGTACTGAGCTTGAGTGAAGGATCTGGCTTAGTCTTTTGACTTGCAGACGCTATGAAACAGAGAAAATAAGTCCCTCTTACTCGTCGAAGCAGGACCTTGGTTCCTATGCATGAAGGCAGAAATCTCGTTTGAGTACGCTGTCAGGAGAGGCTGCAGCGCGTGGATCGAGCGAGGATCCTATTTTGATAACTGTGTTTAGTAAATTTCATCTTGAGATGAGATCTGTAGCCGTTAAGGACGAGTACCCAACAAGAGGATCGAGCCTTCCCCCTTGTATTACGATCGAACACCTGTCACAGCCACGCAAGGCCAGTCTCAGTACTAGACCGTTTAGAAGGTGGTTAAGTACACGAATCGATTCGTATCGAAGCTATAATGAACTCAGGGCTGCCAACGAAGGTGTACGAAAAAATGAGGATTATCGATGACATAAACAATTCTCCATAATGCAAAAAAGGCAAGATTCTCATAAACGGATGAACCAAAAAATTCAGCGTTTTATCTTACTCCCTTTGTCTTCGTCCCGACCAATGATAAGCAGAATTCACCATCCTAGCAAAGCTACTCTTCACAAGTAGAAGAGAATAATGTAGAACCAACAGTAGATGAATCGCCCGGTGAAACCATAGAGATTGTATCTTCCACAATGGTTGACGGAGAGGTAACATGTCAAACAAAACCCCCAGAAACTGCGCTGAAAGATGAGGGATGTGCAGTTTCAATACTAAGGCTAAATTTGATCCTACATCAAATGATCGATTTTGTAAGTCCTCAACTAACAATTTTCTTCCCTTCTCTTAGTAAGCTAATCTCCTTCTCAAGTCTTGAGCGTTCATGCTTTGTCTGCAACTCCTCTCCAGCAATATCCTCCAACGTCTCATGACCAAGGCGAGCAACGAGTTGGGCGGATAGCAAAGTCAACGGCGTTGTTTCTCCAGTCACAAGCATGCAGTCGGCGACCTGCATACGCACCGCATCAACGAACCGCTTTCTGGCGACCTTGTAGTAAGAACACAGTATATCATGAATCTCGAGAGTGGTGTGTCTAGCGTTGCTCAGGGGATGGCTCTGAACAATGTCGTCCAGACGCACAACCGTCCCGTGCTTGCAGTCTGTGATGCTTTTCGAAACAAGACCCGCGCGTACACGTTCATTTCGACTATTATTCTATCAGCGTCGCACGGGTCACTCACGAATCACATACCGTTTCTGGAGATTCTCGTTGAAGTAATGGTTGTATGTAGCAGGCGTCCCACGGAGCTCAATGTCGAGGAGAAACTGCGTGTGATTGATCGCTTCCCGATACATCTTTATCAAGTCATCCAACAGCAAGCTCCTGATTCCATCTGAGACTCGACGGCTGGGAGCAACTTGCTGTAACACTTCGATTATGAAATTGTGCACCATGGCTATCATGTCGCTAATATATCCGTGTGCGAGGCAATTCCAATTGATTGCTTGCTGCTTCAATACCACGCTCAGAATTGTAGCATCGAATGTACCAAGTTCGAAACCTCTGGAATCGTGGTACAACTCATCGATCCAATCGATGATGTCATCGTCAGAAGGGGCGGAAACTGAAGCATTCTCAAAGAGGAGATCCTCAATGTCGGGATGGCCCTTGATCGTTCGTACCTTGACTTCAGCTGAGCCTTGTATAGTAAGCTCCAAGATCCCGCTCTGGATGGACGTGCTCTGAGGTTGGAACCGATACACATGGCCATGGCTAGCCAGGGCCTTGGCGAAGGCCTCCCCTCGATTGATCGCTTGGGTGGCGAGCCGAAGAGTGGAATTGCGTCCGAACATCTCCGATCGACTATATCCAGCCTGTAGTGCGTCCTTCACAAGGTTTTGGAATCGAACAGCAATATCGACTATGTACTGAAATTGTTCCTCGCGCGTCTGGCGCTTCGGGCCCAACTCGCGTAAATCGTTCACAGCTGTTTTTAGCTTTTGTGACAGTTCAGACCGGACCTGTAGGATTAGCGCTGCGGAAATTCGGAGTGAAGTTATTTTGACTAACTCTGGGGAACTCCCGCCGGATATGGTCCTCGGGTATTGCCTGCAGCCGGATTCGGAGCGTTTGCACTCCAAGCTTTTCCTTGTTCAAACTCTTCCAAGGCGCCGTCTTGGTGAAAAATTCTGCCTCTATTGTGTGTCGACATCGTCCAGCGTTTAAGTCGGACTGTCCGGGGTTTCGCAGCAAATGCCAACCCAAGCGCAAGCGGTGCTTCCGTTCCTCCAACAAATCCACAACAGCACCTTCACCACCCTGATCGATGAGATCTGGCTTTGTCAAAACGCCCAAGGTACGGATTCCTTCAGTATCGAGGTCTTCCGCTCGTTCGAGAATCTCTTGGGTAGCAATATCGACATTGCAAGGAACAACGATCAGCATCACGGACCTCGGGTTCGACATGTAGCCGTGTACCATTTGGTCAACCAAGGCGATATCGTCCTTGGTGGTCATGCCTTGTGTTGTTCGCTTGAAGATACCAGGAACATCTATGACACTAAAGTGCTCCTGCGACGGACCGGATACTTCTAGGCGCAAGACATCTTCGGAAAACGTGCGCTGGTTAGACGCCACATTGGATCCGATTTCCATAGTGCCGGTTACCTTTCTTGTAAGTGTTGGCAAGGACATGGGATGCACTACATACCTGTTCCATAATATTGCGGAATGAGTCTGCATCAAGTGACCGCATGGGACTTGTGCTCCATGCCCGGAGTCTGTCTTGTCTCTCTTGGGTGCTATTTTTGGCGGGTATGATGGATGCGACTATGTTTTCTTCGCTTGACCGGCGGAACGTGATTTGTGTTGCGAAGCGAGTACATAGCCCACTATCTCGAGGGAAGGGCAAACCTGTTAGCCCTTCGAGCACTGAACTTTTGCCACTAGATTGATCCCCTACGACTACCAATTGAGGTAGATCGACATATTCTCCGGCATTGCAGGCGAAAAGCTTATCAATCTTCTCAAGAAGTGTTGAGCTCACAAGCCCGTCAACCGATGTGGTACTGGAGTGCGTATCCATCTTTTGACAATATTGTCAGTAGATCGAGGCCTAGCGCAATGCTTCTGTAGAAATGTCGAAATTTTTGTTGGCTGCAGTGTAATCAGGAGGCCATGCAGTGTAGCTCTAGACTGGTAGTAAAAAGGTGTACTTCTGACCGTTAAAGATGATCAGTGGGAAGATTATGCTTGCCTGCAGGGTCATCTAACTGTCCTGAGGAAAAGAAAAACGCTACTCTCTCGCAAGATCCATCCAGCTGCTGAGATACAGCAGTTTATGTAGCTTCTTCCACTATCACTGGTATGTACACACACAATTTATTTACGCCCGGCGGCCGAGCCGAAAGGGCTACTAACGCTAGTCTAGCTTTACGCTTCCTATGCTACGTCTTGGTCTCCTTAGCCCATATGTCTTCTTTTGCCCACTTCTTTGTATAGCTTATTATCTAAATCAAAGCCCTTACTTGCTATCATAGCACGTTTCTTCTCTATCTACTGTTATTCCTCATCAGGTGCTCGTGGGTTAGTATTGCTGGTGGCAGACTATCTTAGAGTCGGCTTCTCCAAGAGATTCTCCAAGTGTTCAACGTCCTATCTTCGGCGGCTAAAGCGCTGTCTGCTGTTGGTTGCACGAGGCTGCTGATAAGCTTATGTTAGTATCTATGGTTTACCTAGTATTTAGTTAGATGTTAGTTTGCATCTAGTCTTCGTGTTGCTATTGCGAATCGTATCGTCGCTCGCACCGCGTCCATGTCTGGCGCCCATTTTGCGTCATCTGTCGCTGCTTTGCCGCCTAGGTAGAACGATATGTTTCCTCTACTTATCTGCGTGCATTGCAGCATCTCTATCCGCTGTGTCGTCCACTTTCGGCAACGGAACAGAAAGTGCTCCACCGTCTCTGCTGCCTGCCCGCATTCGCATTGGTCTGTCGCTGATGCTTTAATTCGGTATCGATACGTGTTCAGCTGTGCCATGCCTGTTCTAAGCTGGGCAAGTACGCTGCTCTCTTTCCGCGAAAGCCCGTTGTAGAGTTGTCGCGTGTGCTTTCCTGGCAGTGCCGTGTCGATTCGTTTAGAGTATGCTCCCACGTCTGCTGGTATCTTCTTCGCTATGCCTTGCTTACGTGCTATGTTGTGCGTAGTTGATCGCATTCTAGGGAGCTGTGTCTGTGGCCTAGTGTTTGGCCTAGTTGCTGTCTTCGCCTCTCGCTTGGCAAGGCTTGCGAGCTCATTCTCTTCGCTTGCAGGTAGCCATAGCACTGTTAGCATGTTACCGTCTTTTCTTAGTGTTTGTACGGTTTTGTAGAACCGGCTGATGTAGCCTTGCCCCGATTGCTGGCGAGGTGCTCTGAGTGTGAGCACAGCGGCTTTGTTCCTTGTTATTAGTGCAATATTGCGAAACCTTAGCTTTGGCAGCCTGCTTAACGCTTCAGCCATTGCTGCCAGCTCTGCCGAGTACGGGTTCTGTTCCTCTCTCTTGCCCAAAGTAACGGAGAAAGATTGTCTTTCGTTGCTTTGTATGCTGATCGCGCCTCCCATGCCGACGACTCCGTTCCGCGCCGAGCTGCTTACGGCGATGCGTACCGCCCAGTTCGGCTCGAGGCTCTGTGCCGCGTTCTCCACTACCGTCTGCACTCTCTTCTCCCATGGTGCCAGGACGCCCGGTTGGATCGTCTCCATCTGCTCCATCTCTATATCCTTCAGCGCTTCTGCCACCTGGAACAGCGGCGAGCGATACTGCCTTCTGAACTTTCGCATCCGCGATGTGTTTCTTCGCAGTGGGTTCGTCTCAGGCAGCGCGTGGATGTCGGTCCACAACTTGACTGCCCGCTTCCAGAACCGCTCTTGTGCACTTGGGATATGCGCCTCGGCTTCTGCCACCCATGTCGCTACCGTGCTGAACGTCCCTACGATCGCTCGTGCACCTATTCTTTGCACCCTGTTGATAGGTCTCACTAGCTTGTCTTTGCAGGCATGCATCCATACGTTCGACGCGTAGTCTACTGTTGGTGCGACTGTTGCCGTGAACAGCTGTCGCGCTACTCTGGGTGAGAGTCCTCGCAGCCTCCTGAGTTCTAATGCTGCTTCCAGTCCCTTTGCGGCTGCTCTTGCAATGTGCTTGTGGTACTTGAGCCTGGCGTCCATGAGCACGCCAAGTATCTTGACGTGGTCCTTGGGCGAGACGCTCTGCCCCTTGATAATGAAGGGCTCGGTGGCACTCTTGTACGCCTTGCGAGTAAAGTGGATAACCGCCGTCTTTTCTGCTTCAAACGTCGCTCCGCTTCTCCGTTCCCAGTCTAGTGCGTCTTGGATAATGGCGTTGATGCCCTCCTTGTTGCTTTGCGCCGTCGGGCCGGTAACCCACGCAGTGAAGTCATCAACGAACGCGATCGCGCCTCCGTACGTGTCGATAGGTCGCTGTACGAGATCTGCATTGAAGAAGAGAAACAGAATTGGCGATAACGGAGACCCTTGCGGTAGCCCTGCTTGTGGTAGTTCTTGGACCTTAGAAGCCTGTCCGTTGACCTGGATTGACGCTGTGCGCTCTGAGCAGAATGCCTCTACCCACTTCAGCAGCTTCTGTGGTATCCCTCGTGCTTTCATCCTCTGCAGTAGTCTCTCCTTACACACCCCGTTGTACGCTCCTTTGACATCGAAGCTAATTAGGCTGACTGTCCGGCGGCCTCGCCACGCGGTGTAAATCTGCTCTTGGAGCAACACTAGTGCTTGCTCGGCTGATCGCTGCTTGCGTGCTCCAAAGTGGTTAGTGGGCAGAAGCCCGTGTGTCTCTGCCATGTGCGAGATCCTCTCTGCCACCACCGACTCTAGCACTTTGCCCAGAGTGGCCAACAGTGAGATCGGCCTCCACGCCTTTGCGACGGTGTAGTCTTCCTTGCCTGGTTTCTTAAGCGGTATGATCTTGGCATGTCTCCATTGGCTAGGCAACACTCCCTCCTCTAGCGACTGTCGGAATAGCGCAAGCACATGGTCTTTCACTGCCGGCCAGACCTGCTTCCATACGATGACTGGCAGTCCGTCGTCTCCAGGTGCTTTCCATGACTTGGCGGCGTGCAGCTGTCTTTCCACCTCCTCGAGCGTGATGGTCGGCATTGCTACAGGTGCTCTCTGCGGCCTGGCTCCCTCGTCATCGATGCTGCTAGGAAGTGGAGGGAAGAAGGTGTTGAGTAGCTCCTCCGCTTGTTCTTCAAAGTCGCTCGTAGTTGTCCCGTCCGTTCTGCGAAGTGCTGGAACTGTCCCGAACGCCTCGTTGCCCGCCTTCAGATACTTGGCCGCGTTCCAGATGTTGTCGTTGTCCGCCAGGAAGTCATCCCAGTGCTTTCTCTTCTGCTGTCGAATGGCATCATGGTACTGCTTCGACGCTCCTTTTGCCATCTCTTCTAGGTCCGGCCGAGCAATCCCTGTTCGCCTCGCGGCTCTCGCTTGGTTCCTCCAGTGCGTGTAGATGCGGCGTAGCTGTGTCAGGTCCTGCGTCCACCACCTCTTTGCATATGGTGACGCCTTAGCCCTAGGTGTCAGTGCGTGCACCGCCTCCAGCACCACCGCCATCAGTCTGTCGGTCCTCTGCTGCGTCGTGCCCGCTGGTGGGGTCACGCGGAGCGCTCTGGCGATCCTGTCGTTGATTACTTTCCACGGTGCGTTCTTGAGCAGAAGCCGCTCTTGCTGTCGCGCCACTGGCACGGAGCTGTCAAAGACTGTTTCGATCATCCGGTGGTCGGAGCCATGCTCGGTGTCGTGGGCAGCGCATCTTAGCACCGTGTCTGCCAGCTCTTTGGACGCTAACACCAGGTCGATTGTCGTCTCGTAGCCTCCGCACTGCCACGTCTTAGTGCCACGCGGGAGCAGGCTGCTGAGCGCGTGTTCTGTCATCAGTTCGATGATCGGGTCTGCCTCGCCCTGTCTGACCAGCGTCACATCCTCTCCTCCCCACAGCTGGTCGTGCTGATTGAAGTCTCCAGCCAGCACCACATCTACTACCGTGCCGGCCCTTCGTCTTGCCTCCGCAATCACTCTGTCTATCTTTTTGCATGCGTCTCGCAACGCCTGCGGGTCTCCTCCTGGTATGTACACCGACACCACCAAAACCCGACGCTCGTGTAGCCGGATGATCGCTGCTGTCAAGTCCGGCGACTCTACTCGCACCTGTTCCGCCTCTACCTCTCTGTTCACCCACAACATGCTCCGTATCGGCCACCTTCCTTCTCGCCACGTCGATGGCACCATCTTGGTCCACTTGTGGTGGAGCATGGGCGTCGTCAGCAGCCGACCCTGGATCCTCCGTGCATGCCGCTCCTGGATAGCTACCACCGCCACGTCTTGCAACTCTTCATCGTTCATCAAACTATCGTGTACTTCGCCTTGCTTTCTCACATTAAGCTGGATTATGCGGAATGCTCTATTCATGTTGAGGTGGGTATAGCATCCGACAGTTTCTGCTGAACGATTCGTGCGGTCCTCCGCACAGCACGCACTTCATCACTGCTTCGCTACAGCTCTTGTGGTGGTGGCCGTCTTTGGCACACCTCCCGCATCTCTGCGCCTTTCGGCACTGATACGCTTTGTGGCCGAGCTCCTGGCAGTTGTAGCACTGCCCTGGCCGTGGTCGCTGCTCAAATGCGCTTGTTGTGCCGGACTCTCCACCCGCGTGGAAGAAGCCTTCTGCGATGAGCCTCCTTGCGTCGCTTTTCTTAGTCACGTACACCACCATAGATCCGTACGCTTTAGGGACGTCTCTCTTGCTAAGCCACGCAATCTTGGCGACTGTCGTTCCATTCTCCTCGCCAAAAGCTTCTGCTGCTCCCGCTCTAATCTCATCTTTGTCGTCTAATACTGCTGTTCTCTTGACGTTGTCGATCTTAACTGGGTAGAGCTCATCGCGCAGCACGCGCGAGCCTGCGCCAATCTTCTCTGCTGCTCTCTTGACTAGCTGGTGCTCCTCTTCGTCTCTGCATGTGATCCTGATCCTACTCTGGGTCGCATGGTCGACGGTGACCGCCCGGCATCGCCAGTTTTCTTGGTTCTCCATTGTGCGCATCTCTTTTTCCACAGCTGCTCTGACCGATCCTGCTGATAATCTGCCATTTTCGCCATCTGCCCTGGAGATGTCTACAGTGACGCTGGGCACGTCGATAGAAGCGAGGTTAGTTCTGATAGTGTGCTGCTGGCTTGCTAGCGGCGCGGCTGTGGCGTTTCGTCCTGTGGGTGCGCCTGTGGACGCTACCTCGGCCCAGGTACGCGTACCAGCGGTTGCTGCCACGAGGTCATCGACGCGTGTCTTTAGCTCAGCAATCTCGTCGATAAGTTTCACATTGTGGTCGATGATCGCTTGCTGGTTCTTTCTAATCTCTCTAGTCTCGTGTTCGAGGTTCTGGATCGTTTCATTCTGCTGCTGGATGATCTTGGTTAACGCGGTAAGTAGATCTTTGTTGGTGGCGGTGCTCTTCCTAGCTTGATGGATGGGTTGGCTGCTGTCGATCTGGATAGTGTCGGAGTCGTCGGCTGATAGGTCTAGCTGTAGCGGCCGCCTGCGGTAGTGTTCGTTTTGCTCGATAGTGTTTCTTGCGCGCCTCTTTAGTGGTGCTGGTAGCTCGGTTGGCAGGGATGTCGCTTCGCGGTCGCGGTCGCGGTCGCGTTCAGGGGTCGAGATGGCCATCTCTCCCACGCGTCCAGATCGCAAACTCCTGGGCATATACAGTCTTCTTGCTCGTTACACTCGCTTGCAGAATTCCAGTCGCCGTCTAGTGTATGTTTTGAAGCAGATCTATTCTCATACACTCGCTTGCCAAAAGGTGGTACACTCCTCAGATCAGAGCTACGTCACTCTTGCAATATACAGTCGTTAGCGATTGCGGCTTCACCCTTACGCACAGCTGCGCAACGGGTTTGAACAGCCCCACTTTCCTTACTATGTAGCTTAGTACGTACAGCAAGTCAGCAGCAGAATCATTGATGCGATTGGTCAACTATCGATGTTCTGATGACTGGACTTTTGGAACGCTGCCTACAGGGGTGAAGCCGCAATCGCTAATCACTGTATACGATTGGATGCCGACTCTGAGCCAGTCTGCCACCAGCAATACTAACCCACGAGCACTTGATGAGGAGCGATCGTAGATAGAGAAGAGGCGTGTTAAGGTAATGAATAAGGACTCTAGATTAGATAATAAGCTATATAAAGAAGTGGGCCAAAGAAGACATATGGGCTAAGGAGACCAAGACGTAGCATAGGAAGTGTAAAGCTAGACTAGCGTTAGTAGCCCTTTCGGCTCGGCCGCCGGGCGTAAATAAATTGTGTGTGTATATTGCACTGCGTCCCCTAACGTAGTTGCAGTGAATGTTTTTGATTAAGGATAATATGTATGTGCTTTTGCTTTACAAGTAAGCCCGTTATACATGACCTGTTGCACTGTTTTGCTTACTACTTTAACTTGGGTCTATCCCCCACCCTTATCATACGCTCGTGCACATACACAATCCATAACTCTTAACACTCAAAATGAAATACATCATCAGCAGGGCATACTGCTTGGTAGGCTACCGGGGGGTTTGGTGGTTACGAGACATGGCTGACTGAAGCAAGGTTTTGGAATGGATTCTACTTGTCCTAGTCTACGCCGTTGTCGCTGTGCGCATCTATATGAGCCAATTCCGCTTTCGAGGAAACCTAAACATAGCCGACTATCTCCTGATTGTCTCTGCCCTTAACACTTTAGCTCTAGTGACTTGGGATACAGTTGCATACCAGACTGGCGTATTGAATGGCAAAGTGAGGTCTGAGATACTATCTAAAGTAGGTCTTGATATGGCCGTTTGCTTCTTGCAGATCTGCGCTCTTTTTACGAGACAGAATCACTATGTTATTCCTCTACTAATTAGCATAGATCCTGTTTGCATGTTTGCCTTGTACTGGAGTCTCTTCGCTTCCGAAGGTCGACGAACAATAGGAAGCACTTTATTAGTTACCAGCCTGTTCGTCGCTGGAGGACACGTATGTATATATGAGTTTTTCCCATCATCTAGTTACCTTGAATATATGTGATAGTTACGGATCTTCACTTGCTTTCGAGTAATGTTGTGGAAAACAAACAGTGGGGCGAAAGAATTGCGATCGGCAACTTTGACAACATTCTTCCATACTTAGGTTGACCTCAAATAGTAGTTCTAACCACAACTGTGGCTTCCTCTTTCCTATTGTTGTTACTGCTTTATATTCATCGTCACTGTTTTTTGAGAGCTGGAATTTTCGATAAAACACATCGCTTTGTCACACTGAAAGCCGTCTTGTTTTTTGAGAGCAGGTGTCATCATACCAAACTGTGTGTAAATCATTATAATTATTCGGTGGAGTCAGCTGACTAGTGATGCTAGTTCGAATCGTTTCTCTCACATTGCTCATGCTACAAGTTGTCATTGCTGAACTGTGGAGGGCTTCAAAGTTGATGACAGCTATGCGCTTATATGAATGCAAAGCGAAACTGCTATCCAAGCTGCAGTACTTCACTGGTTCACAGATTCGCCGTTCTGGATTGACCGCCATACAGCTATGTAATGTGCTTTTGCTACTTTCAAAGCCTGCTGCCCAGTCAAAAATCTATATTAAGGAGTTCCCTATCCTGTGTAATTAGCCAGTGGGTGTTGTAGCCGTGTTTTGTATACATGGCAGCTATGAACTTACGTTATTTTCAGTTTCATTCGTCTATTTGACTTTCAGCTCAAAGTATAATCCAAGGCTCAGAGCAATCCCGCATAGAATTGCGATGATGGTCAATATGATATACCATTTGCATCGCCTAGCCCGCTTCGCTGACTTGATAGCCTTGCCTAGCTGTTCGTTTGCGGTATTGGTATAGTCATTGGCTTGCACAGTCTGCTCTTCTACTTGTGTGATTTGCGGCCCTTGGCCCATGACTTGCTCGTTGAGTTGTGTAAATAGCGCGGCAAGCTCTCCCATGGTCTTTTCGATACGTTGAATTTCGTTATGGCGCGCACGTACCGCGCCGAGAACACTGGCCGCTTGACCACTACGATTTGATTTGAGCTAAGGATGTGTGAGAGATAGTTTCCTTTATATTCATTCCTCAATTCACACATACAGCCTGGGTAAAGATGCCCTCGTCGCCCAAGTCGGCATTGGCCACCTCTTCAATCTCAGCATCTGTAGCGTCAGGGTTGATGATGCGGTACTGCCTTCCGATGGCTTCGCGGTATTTCTTGGAATAATCAGCCTCTTCCTTCTGAAAGTCCTCAAGCTGGCTCTTGAAGGTCCTCTTGAGTGCCTCGACCTGAGACTTCTTTGTCCTGTCATTGGGGTCGCATAAGGCGTTCTTCTCCAGAAACTTGATCTCATCCTTGATTTGTGTGTTCCTGATTTGCGTGTTGGTTACGATCGCCTCGAGTTGGGCACTCGAGCGATTGTCAGGCAAGGAAAGCATGCGATGGTGGATGTCGGCAATGGCCTGGATATCTGAGGTTAGTTGCTTGATTCTTTCCTTTGCGCCTTCGATGCGCTTAAGGAAATCAACCCGGCTTATAAGCTGGCTTCTAGGCACTTCCATAGCGTTGCTTTGCGCAGGCAAGTTGTTCATGAATTCGTTGATAGTATCGATGTTTTGCGTATTCGATTTGCCATATCCCCCTTTGGCCTGGTCGTACTGTTGGTAGCTCTGTTTCATATCGGATATATGGTGGGATATGATGGTAGCGGAAAAAAAAAGATAGGTTTACGATGGCGCGGTGGACCTTAAGAAGCAGTTGCATAAGCTACAGATAAGATGCGCTGTCAAAGTGCGAGCCTAGGCACTATACACTTCTTGCGTGAGCCGAGGCTAACGTTAGTAAACAACCAAGACGTAGCTAGTTCGCAGGGAGAGAATGCTGCACTACATATTGGTGTATGTACATCCATACGTGTGTATTACATCACGGCTGCGGCACGTGGGGAAGCGCGCTCAATAAGTAGCCGGTCGGATGCTTTGGGGCTGAAGCTGAGGGTGTCACAAGTGATATGATAGGAAGAGTATGACCACTGCTTATCTGTGATAATAGGGATGTTAGGCACCTAGAGCTAATTAGTTGACGTAAACAGTGAGCAAGAATTCCGAGAAAACCTGTCATCCGTATAGAAGGGAGTCGCAATCAGCCTTGAGAACATTGAAGAGCTCGGTTATTGAATGGGAGTCATGGGAAAACCGACAATACAAAGACACACGCGCATACTATTCACGTTATAATTACTTACCCTTTGTAACGGGCTGAACGCCCTTTAGATAGCGCCTCGATGGAATCTCAAGACACTTGATTATAGAGTCTAGGTGCGCAGTCGAGCAGCTGGATCCTGCTTCCCTGATAGTTGATTAAGTAGATGACGCGCATTGATTGTGTTGCAATCATCGCTTGGTGTGACACTTACATCACACGTAGTAGTTAATAGTCAACTCTGTATCAAAGTCAACTTCTTGTATCTTCGCGAGTGCTTCTTGAGCGCGGCTTTTTACAAACACTAATTATAACTTAAGTAATTAAGTAACTGGACTTGTCGAACTCTCCTATGGGTCTTAAAGACGCACTTCATCTCGATTTTGTATATAAAGTGTACCGCATCACTAACTAGCTTGTAAATTGTGTCTCAACTACTTAGTGCTTGAGTCTTAGTCTATACTAAACCCGCTACTACTAAGTCTTACTCTACCTGTACTTCCACTTTAGCTTTCGTAGGAATTTATTTCAACTAGAAGAAGGCTTATTTATTGAGATCCCTGAACTAACCTCGCTTTACATAGAGGTATGGTCTACCAACAACATCCTGTTGGTAGAAGGGCCTGAGCTTCCTCCTCCTTTTTCTTCTTCTTCCTCGGTTATTAGAGCCTCTAGGTTAGCACGCCAAGCCTGGCACTGATTATTGTCCAACTCGAGGGTTTTCATGTGTATTGGCCATGGGCGAGTCTTCGCCAGTCCACTTTCCAGACGTTGTTCTTAACCAGGCCATTGTTCACGCTTTTGGGCCATGATCTAGACTCTTAGAGCAGCCGCATTGGTATTGAAGGCCATTTTTAAACCATCACAATTATGGAATTTTAGTGATAGTTATAGAATATCACAATAGTGTAACCTTACGCTAAGCCTCACTGTGCTTACGAGGGATGATAAGCCTCTCTGTTAGCTATTAGTGCTTATGCTGAGCGATTTGTTGAATTCCACCTAGTGTGGAATTCCATGTGGGTGGCATTCCAGGATTGCGGAATTCCTAGCTAGTGGAATTCCACCAGGCTGGTATGCCTGTGATGTAACGTCTAAGAAAAGAAGTCAATAGATGCAAGAAGGGATGACCGTGCAACATACATAAGAATATAGATATAGCTAGCGAATAATTAGTACAAGCAAGAATGTGGCCGAAATGTTAGTTATCCAATAAACGGCATCAAAGCGCTTGAGGTTATCACGGTGTTATGCAAACACGAGGCGCAAGAAGCAAGCGCGATGGCAAGAAATGAATTCAACTTGATTCTTAACGATGAAGCAATATCCGTTCTCAAGCAGTTAGCAAAGATTTTGCTAGATCAATCAATCTTCTCCGTGGTACCTCTCTGTCTCTCGCGCTTGACGATCTCACCCCAGTGTGGGTCGTGAGCAGCATCGATGTCTAAAATCAAACAAGACTCACTGTCCACGCGGGCGCAGAAGGGAAGTTGCGGCGCGACCATGTGAGACCCGGTGCCATATAAAGATCCCCGTATCACAGAGATAACATCTTTGTCGTCTGTTTGTGCCTTACGCCGAAAGATGTTATTTGCTGCTGAATGGACAGCCTTGCGAATACAATTTTTTCTCGCACCAGTCACTGAGGTAGCGTGCTGTCGAACGGCCACGCGACCATCGAGTACAATGAATGCTGGCAAAAATGGGTATTCTGAGCAGGCAATCGTCTCACCGTGCTTGAGTACCCTTAGCATCATCCCTACCAAACGCAGCTCCGGGAGTACGAACTGTTGTTTGCTGCTAGCGTACCTATGCAGAATGTCCTTGCACAACGTGGCGAGAGTAAAATCTAACTTGGCAGGCAAAAAGCAAGTGCTCGAGTTGTGTTTGTATCGTGCATCGCGAATTGCATCTACTAGTGTCTCATATGCTCGGATTTGCTTTTGATGGTTAGGTTCAGAATCACCAGCCACAGGCGGTGTAGCCAGATTATAGCAGTAGTTCACTTTGCCTCGATCCAAGTCACTCTTTACCCTCAACTGATTATGAGATACTACAATGCTGAACACAGAAGCGCTCACGCGAAGAATTCTCTGAGCTTGGCTTTGTAGATACTCCGCGACGCTAGTTTCGAGTGAATCGACTGCCTCTAAATTAAGAATGACGTATGGAGATTGACAAAGCTGTAGAAAGGTCTGGTCCAGGGCAGGCATGGCAGAAGCACTGATGCGTCCTTTAAGGCTCACCACGAGCGGTAGCAATGGCCGAGCCGCAGATGACGTTGACCGGACCTCCGTAACAGAGCGGCCTATCTCTTTGTGCCAGCGGTCGGGGACAGATATTGGTAGCGGAAACAATAACGGAAGGTGTGGCACTGTGCTCAGAGGTACATGTTTGCATGGCTGCGTGACTTGAGGCCGCTGTGTAGTAGATTAGCGTTCGTTCCCCCGAAAACTAGGTATGGTACGCTACCGTATCCAGGATATGGTAGCAGAATTGCAGAGTGACAACGATTGCGAGCCCCACACCCACTCCCGGAGCGAACCCAAGCGAGTTGCAGGCGATTGTCGTGCCCATGACGACACACCACTCACTTGCTGTGAGTGATGCAGTTGAATCCCACAATGCTTCCAACATCAGCTCAATGCCAATGAACAGCACAAGAGCGGAGGCCTGTATGGTCGGCACATATGGCAAAACGCGAAACGAGATGAAGAAGAAGGCAAGCGTAAGAAGCGCGACTAACGCTGCCTCAGGACGGCCGCCTTCAGCTTGGCGGAAGAATCGAGAGTTCGAGTACACCTGGGCTGCATAAGAAACGATGGGTTTGTAAGAAGAGTCAGTATACCTACGAAAAGATTAGGCAGAGTGCCAATTACTCCGGCTATCGTGTTTGAGATACCATGGCCAACAAACTCGTGGTTCATGCTGTGGGTTGACCCACCCCATTCCAGCAATGCTGGTGAGGCAAAGATTGGCAGGCTTAGGGTGCCAATCAAAACAAGTAGTAGGATATCGCGGATTCCAGCAGATAAGGCGCCCCATTCAACTTTGCTAAAGTTGAAAAGCGCCCAGTAATCCCATTCGGCCGCGGTGGCCTGACTGCGGCCATTCTCTGGCATGAATAGCCAGCCAGCGGAGGCAAGATGTTGCATAGAAGGGTCCCCAGATGCCGCGACGGCGATCCAGAATACACAAGCTATAGCATAACAAAATAACGGTATGTACAGTGGATGCTTCGTCGGATTTTTCGGCAGACGGTCAAGGCAGGAGAGGTGGGTTGACAAGGATAGTAGGGCAGCTGGCCCTAGTGACGCAGCCAGCAGAGGCAGGTGGTTTTTCTTGAGAAGCGTGCTAAAGTTTAGGTGGGGTGATGTGGAAGAGAGGGTAATCTCAAGCCCCAGTACAAATAAAGAGACACCCACAGCGCCTGCCGTTGTCAGTTCATCCACTGGCACATGCTAAAACGCTCTTACCGACTACACCAGTCATGACGGTCTGAGGAAAGTAGCCTATAAGTCTACCGCAACGCAACGCTGCAAGTGCAAAGAACAAAGCCCCCATTAGTAAGCTCGTTGATACATACGCAACCATGGTTGTTGGAAGCACACCGGGATGCATCGGACCTAATTCCTTCTGGATGGAAGTGGCGATATTTCTAAGGAACGGAAGTGCCTCCGCCAGCATAGAGCCTAGAGCACTCGGCATACTCGAACCTCCACATGTGAGTGTTACTTGTGAGACGACAGTGCTGTGTACTGTAAGCGAAATTAGGTACAGTACGGCGCGCGGAATACCTCATGATGTACAGAGACATCGCTTGATTCTGCAAACTGGCAAAGGCAGTATCGTGCGCTGCTGGGGGAAATATGAGCAGGCCAATGGATACTGTAGCACGTTAGAGGTTACCTGTTTCTGCAATAGTACAAGAGATATGCATTCACCCGCTTCTAGTATATTAAAGGAAACCCCAAGAAGGATGGCTGCTGGGGACAGCTTGGAGAAGCTACGGAGCTTCAACAGCATTATACTATGCAATATGGCTCCCTGATATGTTTTGAAAAAAGGCCAGGAATGTGTTGGTAACGTATAGGAAGATGCTGGGTGTGTTCAGTGGATGCTGAGAGGGAAGAATGGGGACAGTATAGCAATTCCATCTGCCAGGATTTCTCGTCTTGTTGTATAGTCCGCTTACAAAATTCACTATTACTCCTGGTAATAGATGTGCTGGTCGCCTAGTTTCCAGGTTTGAGGAGCAGTGCTGCTTCTAAAATCAGAGGTGCCATCCCTCATGCCTATAGTGCATGGGCCCCAGACGTCCAAGGCTACGGTCAGCATGAATATTACCGAGATTCTGCTAATCATAGAACTTAGTGACATTGCCACTAGCTGTTTCGGACCTTTACCTGCCCCGTCACCCTCGGGTAACGCTGGGTTAGATCATGTACACTCACGCATATAGTTTACGAGATTTTAGATGGTAATGCCGGTGAAAACCAAGCATTTTACCTATGAAGTAGTTAAAGGGATTGTTTTGCGCGTCATGTGTGCCCATCATTTGTTCAGTGCAAAACGTTCACAATCGCGGGTTCAGCTTTACTCAGCATTTTCGTAATACAGAGTCTGGCCAGAGAAGTTGTATAGTACAGGCAAGCGTCCTGCAATGTGATGTCCTCAGAATTCGATTCGAGGTTTCGTCACCCTAGAACGATACGGTTGCGCAAAGCACTTATATACCTCAAATCCGGAACTTGAAATTCAACATAATAGAACAAGTATGATTGGGTTTCACTGCATTGTCACATGTCCAGCCTAGCACTGCGTGCATGAAGATGGTAAGAGAAGACTTAGGATAGCCTATGCCCCTAACTTACAGGACAGTGTGCTTATCTTATTAACTGATCGAAATGCTTTACATTGTACTTTTCCGAGAGACGTGTACAATGAAAATTGGCAAAATAAACCTCTGTGTCACAGCTCAACGGATAACGGGCGGTGACGATAGATCGGGATCTTTCGAGTTCATCATAGTCGTTTCAGAGTCTTAGAAACCTTAACAGGGTTATTATATGCAGCGAAGATATAGATATTATTCTTCAAGGAGCACGGTATCGGTAGTACGAATGGTGCCGGAGTGTACTTCAAAGTGCTTGGCCAGCGAGAGCTTTCCTAATGTGAATACCCGTAGGAGCATGGATGTATGTTGTTTGAAAAATATAGAGTAGAATTGCAGAGTTACAAATTCTACGTTTAGTTTAAGCACTTTCACAAAACGGAAAATATTGTTCTCTATTGCCAAAAAATGATATTGAAAAGCGACAGTAAACATGCTCTTAGCAGATTTGGATTCGGTACAACAAAAATAGTTCAGATGTCAGTACCAAACGAACAACTTATGTAAACTATATGAGAGAAGATATAGGTGAATGGGGGGGGGGGACCTAGAGTAGCTGGCTGCCACCTGTAAACACCGAAAACTCGGCTTGCAAAGACTACATGAGTATGAATCATACAAGGTTATACGGCAGCCTCTAGCTCCAGTACCATGACGACAAAATGAGAGATCCCAGAACGCAGAGAGCGTACTCGAAGAAGGCATTCGCACATGCATGGCGGTGGATTGCTTCTGCAAAAGCGACAAGGCTAACAGTGTCCTCAATAGGCTGTACGTTGGGGGGCCTCTCATCAAGTCTGTTGGGGCTAGGCATAGCGATGCAGGAATGAAGAGAAAAGTTGAGAGATTGCAACATGTACTCCATAAGCGTGGTTCCAGATATCCAGACGTAGTCAACTAGTGGAGTGCCATGAGTCTGGACGTAAGCTGCTGACGTCCGTATCACCATAGCTATTGTCAGCACTATTGAGGCTCTCCGCTGGAAGAAACACTCGTCCATGCGCCCAGATGCTGCTGGGCCTCCAGAAAGTCCATCAGCGGAACGATACTTGCAACCCTGTTTAATATCGTTTTAATCAAACACTCCCTGTAACCACCGCAGCCATCTGAGTAGTAACTTATTGAGTATCTGGACGGACTAGATTGGGCTACAAGGCTGCAGGATTGGCAGCGACAAGGCTTAATAGGCTGAAGGCAGTAAAACAGTAGCTAGGCACGTACTCAGCCAGAGTAATGAGTGTAGAGACCAAGAGCTAGACAGCCTAACAAACTTAATCTTCTTTACTTCTCCTAACCACTAGCCACAATACCGGGACTGTAACCAAATAAAAGAGCTAGATAATGTGTTACTGTAGCCTCAAACTCATTAACAATGACTTTTGAGAGAAACATGAATAGGACAATTGGATTGAAGGCGCTACGAGCACTGTAACGACACAACGTCACTAGGTCAACGAATAGACATTACCGGATAGGCCTGCACCATGCGAACGTAAGATACCTAACAGACCTTTGGCCTTCTCCAAACCTCAACGTGGACACAAATTCATCATACATAGTATTGACTTGTTAATAGTTCTGTTCAAGAACGCTTCAGTACATGACACTAGACTCGCGCTTACATTGAGATATAAGGCTCAAACTCAAACACGGCGCATCGAACCGTGAGCGCCTTAGGAACAAGTGTTCATTTGCCAGAGCAGAAGCAAATACTGAGGCACCAGAAGAAGCTCGACGCGATGTAGCACGCGACACCGAACCAGAGAACAGAAAACAAAGCCACACCCAGAGATGACTCGATGTTATACGGGCGCAAGACCGATTCGAAGACACCCTTCAGCATGACGTAGGTAATTATTGCCACTACTGCTGTTGTAATGGCAAGCATAGTCCGTAGCTAATTGTATATGTGAGTGACGAACGGGCAAGGACAAAAGAAAACCTACGAACGAAATAACGGCCGCGAACAAACTGTACAATTTGCCCTTAATGGCCAACATGCCCACGGCACATTCCAATACAGTCAGCGCCAATACAGCTACGAAGATGCAATGCGTCGATTCCACCGTTTTGCGATAAACTTTTATGCTCTTGGTAAAGCGCTCACCTAGTTTCGCCTGCACGCTTATATTTTCCAGCTGCCAGACAACGACAGGATCGAAAGAGAATGGCATCATCCAGTCGCTGCAGTGCGTCACCAGCTCCTTCCTAGTTTTCGCGTCAATATTGCCCTCACAGTAGCCGAAGAGGCCCACGGCATAAAAGTCCTTTAAATTCCAAGACTTTGCTGCGCTCAGATGAACTTTAGGAACCTCGATACCAATGACACTATCAGGAAGATCATTCAGCAAACTTTGGGGACTGAGCATTACGCCGCTCGTATCTGCTTTGAAGAAGTAGAAATCTCGTTGCAGGAGCGTTCTGTGTCCATTAGGAGAAACCTGTGCCAAGGCAACAACGAGAAAGCAGATCAAAGATGTGACTGTCAGCACCATAGGCGGGACAATGCACGCGAAACGCCCAACTCTACCCATTAGCGCGATTGTAATAGGCTATGGCTCGCGTCCTGAGCGTTGAAGCTACCGATTTCAGATGCACCAGAAGAGCAGTTTTCAGTTACTAGCGGCGTATTACCAGTGCAGCTGACGACTGCAAGCAGGATTGATTAATTCTTATCTGCAAATAGTGATGTCTTTCCTTAATGAATACTAAACGAGTTACAGAAAACTTTGGATATCGATGTTATACAGTTGCTAGCGATTGCAGCTTCACCCTTACGCGCAGCTGCGCAGCATGCTTGAGCAGCCCCACCTTCCGTACATGGATTAGCGTTAGCAATTAGCTGAACATGATTGGTCAATCTCCAGTCTCACGATGACGAAACTGTTATAATGCTGCCTGCAGGGGTGAAGCTGCAATCGCTAATCACTGTAGTAGAATGCTGCATGGAGGCACGGATATGGCTACTGATAACATCTAGCTCTAGATGATGCTTACCTGTGGTAAGGAATATGTGTTGCTCCAATTGTTACAGGAATTATTGTCGACCCTGCATACATGGGCATCAGCATAATGGGTCAGCACCAGCACTGCACGTGTTGGTTAACTTGGAACACGGTATCTGAGCTAGAGAAAATCGAACAGGTATAGGCAGTATATCTAAGTACCTCGCGTGGAAGGCCCGTGTCGCTTGATGAAGCGTAAGTACGTCCAGATGGTGACAGTCTTTCCATAACAGATTGATAACCGTAGTGCTGCATAATTGAGTTGTCAACATTTCGCATAGGGCGTAAATGTTTCGCTAAAACATGCATCACAGCTGCTTCCAATCTCTTTTCTAAGCATATGTAGCACGAATGTAGCAGGTAATCATACACGAGAAATGTGTGGAAATATTATTAAGAATGCCTTTTCGCTGCTGAGTGCAGCTTAGATAAGTTCACTATGTATAGTTAGTCTTCTCTTGATTAAAGAGACTATATATGCATAAGAAGGAGATCACACCTAGGAATATTTTCTATGACTGAAAGTGACTGAGCTTGCAAGATGTTATGAGTTTTAAGTAGAGTTACCTATTAATTACACTGTGCGTTCTTTAATAATACATAGACGGCAGTAAAAGAAGTCATGACAGAAACTGTAAGTATTTCTATAAAGGCATTGTCATCAGGTCATGTCCTACCTACATAAAAGACAAGTGATCATCAGCTTATGCCATCTTCTGCTATGAGCTCTCATTAAGTCGTTTTTAGCATAGTGTATCGTCACAAACTGACACTAGCAGAGCTGTAGGAGAATGATAAGGATGTGAGAGATGTTGACGCTTCTGCGAAAGCAAGGTAAGTAGTTCACTGTGAGCGTGCCTTTCTATTTTCCAAGTATTCAAAGTTATAGATATTGTCACATATTTATATCTACGGCGACCTGCACCTAAGAAAAGCTGCCTAGTCTCGATGAGTCCGGTAGCTTAGAACGGTCGAAGAACTCCGTGTCGTAGTATGATCGCTCTACAATGCTCCATATTATCTGTTCTTAGAGAGATAGCAAATCCCAACACCACCAGTCCTGCGAAGACCCATAAGAGGCTATCATACCCCATTCTACTTTGGTTCAGTAGTTTTCAGATTGATAAAGCGGCAAACGTACTTAATATAATGCACTGATTGCATACAAAAGGAATGGGGCAGTCCTGTAGGAATCGGTGATATAACTAGTTATAAGTGTTTTTCAGCAGCGCCCGCAGTATTAGATAAACTAACGTGAAATCTACCATAGATGATGTTCACAGTAAACATTTGGTCAACTCAAACACTTTATGAGAGTTTCTTTATTAGCAATCTTGCGATTCACACCTCAGCAGGTATGCAGGGTGTTGGCGTAAGCTGCTTCTTATCACCATGAGCTAAATATAAGCCTCTTTTGAGAAACAAAGATTTTTAAAGAACCCTAACGCGCTACTGGAGGGTTGGGGTAACGTGACTTCAGAAATGAATCAAAACGTGTAGCTTCATGTTTTCTAGGCTAAGAGTGTTGATCACTAAATGAAAATTTGTAATATGGAGACCAGAATATCTTGCTTGCTTCGCCTTCTTATCACCGACTCCTATACGCTTACGTATAAAGCTAAACACACCTGTTAATAGCGGCTTAAGTGCCTTGTCTATTGTTCCCTCAACTCTACACCCCATTCTGACTATTCATTAACTATGTGGAACCAGATATATCTTATGCTCTGTACGAGCGCACCCATATGTGAAGCCTTCATCCAACAACCTCACCCGGGTCTTTACCCATTCACAATCTCCAATACCTCTAGCAGCAAGATACGTGCAGTTTCACTTGCAGAAAAGCGGGCAGGGTGGCAGTATGCTCCATCGGTTGCTGGGGATACGTCGTTCTATCCGTCAGGATCGATAGGCAGTCCCGTTGCGAAAGAGGTGACGGATCGCTTCAGCGACTTCCTAGACACGGTACATGCTCATGTCATCAACGATTCCAGAATCGCCGTGGCGTCTATCTTAGCAGTACGTGGTTCACATACACCCAGTACCTGGCCCTCAAAACTAACATGTGCCAGGACGGTGGACTGAGGAACATACAAGATTACGCAAAGTTGTATAAAGAACAGTGGAAGCAATCGGCGCCCGGAGGCCCCTTTCCAGGAATGCTAACGAACTATACAAATGATCTACTCTTTTCCATGGCCCAGCTCTCTGAAAACCCATATCCGATCTCTCGCATGCCTAAAAACGCGCAACTTCCTTTCGCTGTTTCCAACGCGAGAGCGATTGCTGGCCAAACATTGGCGTCACTCCAAGAGACCGGCCGTCTGTTCCTTACCGACTTTCTAGACCAATCACAACTGCGTCAGACTCCTGGAAAACACGGCGCTGCTTGCCAAGCGTATTTCTACATCCACCAAGTATCTGGTGACTTCTTGCCGCTTGCCATAAAGCCCAACGTTGAGGGTTCCGACCTCGTTTACACACCGCAGGATTCGCCCAATGACTGGCTACTGGCGAAGATGATGTTCAATTCGAACAGCTTCTGGCACGCACAATGGTATCATCTAGCAGCTACTCATGCCGTGGGCGAGATTGTGTACCTGAGTGCTATTCGAACATTAAGCGAAGAACACCCAATCATGGCCATTCTCCATCGACGTGAGCTTTATCTCCCAGCTCGGAGTTTTGCATGACGCTGACATAACCTGCACAGTACTCAAGGATGCTTGGGCGTTTCGGGTTGTGGCTGTGCAACGGCTAGTCTATCCCGGTGGTCCTATTGATGAACTGTTCCCTTGGAGCGGTAGCGAAGCAAGCAACTACACTGACACGCTATACCAATCGGGCGAGGCTAGTGCTTTTCAGTCCAACTATTTCGAACCCAATCTGCAAAGACGCGGCTTGGTCGACTCAGCGCTCGGACCCAGAATTAAGATATTTCCTTTTCACCAGGACGCTTCCGTTATCCACACCGCAGTTCGGCGTTTCATGACCGTCTTAGTAGAGTCGTACTATCCAGATCCTAGTGACATTTTCGGCGATCGTGAGCTGCAGGCGTGGGTCAGGGAAGCTAGTCCTGCCAAAATCGTCGACTCCCCCTCATCTATCGAGGACCGGCGCACTCTGATCGATGTTTTGACACACGTTGCGCACCTGGTGTCCATTGTACATGGTACACTCAACTTAAAATCCCTCACCACTTCCTCGGGCTTCCTTCCTTTGAACCCTTTCGCATTCCACGCGGCCTTGCCAACCACCAAAGGCGTCAGTGATATAATGCCCTTCTTGCCCCATGTAGAAGCATCTGTCAGCCAGATCGCCCTAGCAGCAGTCTTCAACCGCCCCGGTTTTGTCGACAGCAACCAAACGATTGTACATATGTTTGACAACACAACGATGCTGGCTAGGATGCCTAAGCGTGTGCAAAACGCGGAAGCGGATTTCCGGTCCGCGATGAGTCGCTACAGTGCGGCAGTGAGGAGTCAGGCTTTTGATCAGGATGGCTATGCCGAGGCATGCCCTATTGCTGGTCAACATTAGATCCAAATAGTGCAACCTACTGGTTGACTACCTAATCAGCATGTATAAGCGAATGAAAGCTTCGCTACTGTGATATGGGCATGTGGTTAACTGGTTGGTCTTGATTATTGTGTGAGAAAGTAACATCCGATTTTGCGTACAAACAGAGGCTGTTTGCCAACGACAAAAGTGCTGTCCATCCGTTTCATAGATACTCTATGTCCCATACTCAAATCTTACTGGTCATGGGAAGGTGCTGTGGAGAAGGCGTTTGTCCCTAATTTTCGAGATCCAAGCCGCTCTCAGTCACCCTTAACTTGTGCTGTCAATTGTTTAGAGGGCTGCTGCTCACCCACTGGAGGCGATGTTTGCTATGCTCTCTAACTAATTAGTTGTCTTTTTGATGAGAGGTCTAAGCTGACTAGACTTGGCAGCCATAGCGTATGAACGTGGCCACGGTCTTAATTATGTCTTTTGTCTTATGTAACTAATTATACGTACTACATAATTACATACATAACTAACTAATTACACTCCTCGTGTCCGACTCCTGTGATGACCTTGCCCTGTCAGCCCTGACATGTGTCAGCCATACATGAGTGTTTGGCCGAGGCGCTAGATTGGCACGTGCACCAACGAACTAGCCTCATTTGCTATAGCACAGTGATTAGCGATTGCAGCTTCACCCCTGCAGTCAGCATTATAACAGTTTCGTCATCGTGAGACTGAAGATTGGCCAACCATGTTCAGCTGATTGCTTGCGTTAAGCTATGTGCGAAAGCTGGGGCTGCTCAAGTATGCTGCGCCGCTGCGCATACACTCTCATGCACTTGCAGCTTCCGCTTTGCGCACGCGGCTTTGTTGTCATCCCACGCTTACCCCTGTCTCGCTTACCGCAGGCTTTTCCTCAATCGCTCTAGCTCTTGTCAGCATAACCTCTCGCTCCTCGCCTACAGAAACCCCGGGCTTGTTTCTTACAAGTATTAGTAAGCATCTTACAGTGTACTGTAAAGTCCACTTAGCATAGGTAGTCTTTATAGAAACTAACGTTAGAAGATAAACATTAGATCTAACAGAGTATAGCTTTACTAGTTCTTTGTCTTGTGGCTTCTATGTGACTATAATGTACGATAAACAGAAGTGCGCTACTAAAACGCCTTTTTGACAAGTCCCCATATCGACAGTCTAAAGCTCTTCTTCGTCCGGCCGTGCTGTAGTGAAGAACTCTCTTCTACTGTCAGCAGCTTCGACTGTCCTTCTCTTTCTCTCCTAGGAGAGGGCAAAGCGTCTACCTTCGCGGCTAAGCTCATGCACCTCTTACTCGACTGACCAAGCACACTAGTCAAGCCAGAAAGAGCCCTTGTGTATACCGCTCGAGCTTTGGCGACCTCGGCTTGCTTTGCATAGAGATCGCCCATGTTCTGTAAGGTGTTGAGTGCTGGCAGGTACTGTTGAACACGATCACTGCCAAGTGCCTTCTCGTAGCCTCGCAGCGCCCGCTGGTACATCTGCTCTGCCTCGCCCAGCTTGCCTTGATTCTTGTAGAGGAGGCCCAGGTTGTTGACCGTGTTTAGTGTCGACGTGTGGCTGGGCCCGAGTGCCTCCTCGTACCCTCGCAGCGCCCGCTCGTACATCTGCTCCGCCTCGCCTAGCTTGCCTTGGTCCGCGTAGAGGTTGCCCAGGTTGTTGACCGTATCCAGTGTCGACGTGTGGGTGGGCCCGAGTGCCTCCTCAAACCCTCGCAGCGCCTGCAAGTACATCTGCTCTGCCTCGCCTAGCTTGCCTTGGTTCTTGTAGAGGATGCCTAGGTTGTTGACCGTATCCAGTGTCGACGTGTGGGTGGGCCCGAGTGCCTCCTCAAACCCTCGCAGCGCCTGCAAGTACATCTGCTCTGCCTCGCCTAGCTTGCCTTGAGCCATGTATAGAGCGCCCAGGTTTCCGACCGTGTTTAGTGTCGAGGTGTGGCTGGGCCCGAGTGCCTCCTCTGTCCCTCGCAGCGCCCGCAAGTACATCTGCTCCGCCTCGCCCAGCCTGCCTTGGTTTGCGTAGAGGCTGCCCAGGTTGTTGACTGCCATTAGTGTCGACGTGTGGCTGGGCCCGAGTGCCTCTCCCTCGCAGCGCCCGCTCGTACATCTGCTCTGCCTCGCCCAGCTTGCCTTGGTCCGCGTAGAGAAGGCCCAGGTTGTTGACCGTGTTCAGTGTCGACGTGTGGCTGGGCCCGAGTGCCTCCTCCCTCCCTCGCAGCGCCCGCTCGTACATCTGCTCTGCCTCGTCCAGCTTGCCTTGGTCCGCGTAGAGAAGGCCCAGGAGATGGATAGCATCGAGAACGGTCTCCCGCTCTTTGTTCTCGTCAATGTCTCCATCACTGCCTCCCTCAGCTCTTCTATACCAAACTGCCTCAATCCTAGCTATCTGGCTAAAGCACGTCTGCGCGTGTGGAAGGAGTCGTCGTTGTAGGGCAGCGTAGTCCCGAGTAGACCTGTCTGGTACTGCCCAACCAACAGCAACTACCGCCAGCTGACTTAGCTCTGCTGCGAAGTACCTGCCTTGCGAGTGATGCGCCCACTGGTGCACCACTGGATGTGTTGCATAGCTCGTTGTCTCCGTCGTCTCTGCCGCCACTTCGACCAGCGAGTAGCTGCGCAGCAGTTGCATCGCTCTGCTAAACTTAAGCTCGCTGCTCGCAATGTCTCCGACCCACCCTAATAGCATCTTCGCGACTATAGCAGACTTACTACTTGCTATGGCAAACAAGCCGTACCACAAGTCTTTGTTATCCAGAAACGACCACAACAGCAGTAGGTTGGCCGTGACTTCGTGCTTGTCGCGGATCGCCTGATACGAGATAGCCCATGTTGTCCATACGCTGCGCTCTGGGTAGTCCTGGAGTGGCACATCGGCTAGATCCGACGCCATCAGCTCGCTCCATTGTTGCTCATAGAACCTCAGGTATGTCGCCAGCCCTACTCCGCTTTCCTGCAGGTACGCGCCTGCATGCGCAATAGCAAGTGGTAGGCCATCTAGCAGCGCTAGCAGCTGCTCGCTCTCTGCAGCATCTACAGTCGTACTGTTAACGTCCGTCCCTGCGGGTCGAACATCCCCCCGCAACGAACCACGAATGTTGTTCAACCATGTTATACTCACCTTGCACAATCGTATAGGGTCAAGTTGATAAGGTTGTATTCTTTGCCTTTATCTCTACCTAGTGCAAGCTCTATATAGTAAAATTACAGCGTTATAGCGTGTGTTCTTCAGCTTCTTATTTTTGGCATAGAAGGTGCAATGTCAAAACACCCCTGCTCTCTCTTAAGTAACACTATCGCTTGATCCTTCGGAGCCATTATAGGATACTTAAATAGCGGCATAATATAGTCCCACTCTTAGAAACGTGTGCAGCCCTGATCTAAGTGCTCTCCGAGTTGCTCCGGTGCGACGTGCCACTTCATCAGACTGAGCGAAAAGACTTAGCGTGCTGACACAGCTAGTATTAAAAGCTTAGCGGTCTGCAATGTACACCTACGCTATACCAAAACGGCTTAGGCTGTGGCGCAAAGCTCCAGAGGCTTCGTCTAACCACCATTTACGTGCATGGTCACCTGCTGCCTGTCCTTAGAAATCGGCTAGAGATAGACACCACGGCATTAATATTATATACATACTAGTTGATATAAGGATAGACCTACCTTAATGTAAGTATATTAAATATATAAGTAACTACTGCAAATATGCTTCTATTAATCATGATTTCTTCACTATTTCACCTCACAAAACCATATCCTCCCTGATCCTACTCCCATGCCTACTAGAGCCCCACTCACGGCTGAGTATGACGGTCGATACTCAGACGGTACCCACAGTACATTGCTTCCGGTGCGCACAATCCAAACCATATCTGAACTTAGACTGACATTCTGGTACTGTGGTTCTGATGCTGCCATGTCCATGCTGCTACAAACTTGGAAAGGAGGGATAGCGATGCTTC
>NRSV01000111.1:0-61323 GCA_002286855.1 Bipolaris cookei
CTGCGGTATACAATTGGGGATGCTACAACGGATGTCGATTCAATGGCTGGCAGAATGGCAAAGAAGCGTTTCATCATAGGACAAATGGTGAGCCATTGTGGAAGGCCACAAACAGCAGAGCATCTACTTCTATACTGCGGCTTCTACAGCGCAGAAAGAAGCCAGCTTAAAAAGACTCTAGACCAAAAAGTACTTAAACTCCCACTCTTACTCCACACTACGAGCGGCATAGAAGCTACTTTAGCTTTTATTACTAGCACGCGGATAGGAACAAGAAAATGGCACCTTAGCCAAGAGGGCTAGAAAGAAGAAAAACCAGAAAAACAACAACAAAAGAAGAAAACTTGATTTTACTAGCGCTATTTCCTTTCCCCTAAGAGAGCCCGCTGGAAGGCAGCCTGGCTACCCTACATCTCTCCCTGTTACCAAACTGCTCTTTAGCACCAGGCATCTACAAAGCTAGTAATAGCTTAGCTAGATAAAGGCCGAAGCACCATAGTCACGTAATACAGCACAACGTATCAAATTGTAACTAGTTAGATAGAACGGCCTTTGGCCAAAGTCCTACATAGCCAACGGCTGATACAGGACTATAATGGAATAATAATAATGGTGAGCCATTTACTTGCTTAGCTAGCCAGCGCATGACATTTCTACCAAGGTTGCAGGAAGACATACAAACTCATATCTTTAGCAAACTTCACGTGCGGGCCTCCATGAACAATAAATGATACCTAGTTTGGTCTCTGTTGTCTCCTGGCTGAATTCTAAATAACCGTTCGGCTATACATGCGTTATCATATTTATAACAAGGAACCTTCTGCTAAGGTGCAGGAGATAGTGGAGACCGTCGTTCTAGCATACCATTGTGCATGGCGAAATCTACGCATAAGAAGGCCTAGTCAATGCCACAACCGTATGCAAAAGCACAATAAGCGTTACATAATCACTACGCCGCTCAATCATGACCATTATAGGTGTAAGTACTCCTTCCTCCTTGGACATTGGGCCATATTTCTTCGTCTGCCCCCAATGCCTCTTCTTGGGTGACTTGTATAAGCAGCCTCAAAAAGTAGCTCATGGGAGTTCAGGAGCTCATCAGCTCTCCTAGCTACCACACTAGAGGCTGCACGATTCTCGTGAGCAAAAATCATCATGAATTGTGGCGAAGGAAAGACGAAAGCTGCCGAATAAGCTGTCCCAATGTAGGCCGCTGGGTTAAAGCAGCGAACAAGGTTGAGCGACACGCCGAGCGCACAGGCAACGAGTAAATGACATGTATCCAAACCATTTGCTGCAGAATTAGCGCACGGACACTACCTATGAGGCCTGAGGGGTTGGGTCCCCGTTCTTCGACGCTGGTATACAAACCTACATTCAGCATGAAACCAGGCTTCGTCCCACCCAAACGTCCGCTTAGTCCTAGCAGTAACCAATACGATGTGAAGAAGATGCATGTCTTTTAAGGCCAGATTTTCAACAACCCGTGTAAACCAAGCCTATTCCCTCGCTCGCCTCCATCGTTTCCCGCAGGCGACCCGTAACCCGATACCCAGTGCTCAAGGCAGAACCTGAGCAAAGACTTTAGAGAATCGCCCTTCACGTATGGAAGACAACGTATTAGTTCGAGGCAATATTGAAACCATGGAATAAGCCTTTGGCAATACAATCCATGGCTTCTTTGTTTTACAAGAGCATTTGGTAGCCGATCATCTGCGTGTTCGTCCTGCCTTGTCCTGCGACGCCTTTGTATATGTCAACTATTCGTAAACAAGAATTGATAAAGTCAATTTTGAAGCCATCTTTGTGTAGTTCTTATCACTTTCGAGAAGCTTGTTTAGAGGAAGACGGCATTTTTTCGTTTTTTTTTGCTGCTTCGTATAGCTGTCCGCAAAAGAGTTCCCCTTGAAAGTAATCTCTTCATGCTCTCTGTGATAGTTTCTTGGATAACTACTGATATCAGTCGCAAAGTTATCCCCCATTTGTTTGATGATATGTGACATGCGCTCATTTCAGATGTAGTTTTCTCATGGCCCGTCTTAAGACACTACCACCATCCCGAACTCCTTTTCTTTCTTTCCTCAACCTCATTACAAGTACCCTTATCTCTGCATCCTTCCCAGTGAAATATTTTTTCTGCATTTCCAGGCAGTCCTTATGGCAGACGGATCGATAGTCCTCTCCGAAACACGAAGCAAGGCGACAACCATCTGTACAGCAGTTATTCCGACCCATTTCTTTCCAGATACTGGCACTCTCCAGCCAAGGAAGAATTTTCCATTCAGTTTTTCCATTGTTTGAGCAGACTGTGTCCCCATCCTTCAACGCGTCGCCACAAAGGTCACATTTCTCTGATTGGCAGACTACAGGCCGTCCAGTGGGTAATTTTGTTGGTCTTCTATTCTTTTTAGGAGGAGAGTCCCATTCACCCATGTTCTGAGGAATACTATTCTGAAAGACAGGCTTTGAGGAAGGGCGTGGAGAGTCGAATGATGTATTGCGCAGGCTATGGGTTGCAGCATGATAGACCATGAAATTTTATATCCTCATTAGCCAGAAATACTAGACCAAAGATAGCTAATCAGTTGGCCTTATCAGGCTAACATCGAGCGGTGGTTGGGGGGATAGTTCGGAAGGAGGGTGGCTGGCATACCTTGGTTTGGCTGCATATATCCGGGGTGGCTGTGGTATAGGCAGAAAACCCAGTGTGATCGGCGCTATACGCACCAAGAATATCTTTCTTGAATTTATCCTGGCCGTCGGTATCCATTGTGTCACACACATGTGTGACATGTCATATCCTATAGGACACTGCAGGGGTTTGTATGAAACTAAAAACTCTGTTTCCTTAGAACTACTTTCGAGTTGCCTTTGATCGCTCGATTTTCAATCCATTATGAATTCTTATCGTGTCTCGTTTTGACTGTTCCAAATTGAAAACTGCCATTATTGTCACCTGGCTACGCCATTGCATAACAAGGCTGCGAAGTAGTTGTAAGGGGGGCTGAGTAGTGGCCCCAGGACTATTCAATTGATGTAGGGTTGAACGTGCTATTTTGAAAAAAAAATCCTGGAAAACAATCCTACTCAAATCCTTCAATATTACACTGCATGTGTCAGCTGGTAGCATTATCTCAAGGCGTCCATGCTTTCTCCCATGCTGTTATGTGAAGCCCTGTAAACAACGAAGCAGACCATGTCGGCCGTCAGAAAACACGGACGATTAGCGCTACGCCTGTTGAGCAAGGCATTGACAACGCAGTCAGGCCGCGGCCCACGTTTCACCTTTTTTCGGATCACGGCCCTTAATGCACACGTCCACTAGCTTGCCACTTGGCGTCCTGTCCTCAGCTCACCGGTTTCTCGCACGTCCTTTGCTCCTAACTGGAGGGCAACCCTTACCGCCACATGACATGTCGAGCGCCACGACGGCAGGGGCTGACCATTGAGCGCGTCAAATTCCTGTTCTATCAATTAGGGTCAATCGTACTCATTGCTGTACGTAGCTGGAGGTCAGAAAGAGTCTCCTCTTAATTTTACTCCGCTTATATTTGCTGTGGTCAAAAGTATCACGTAGGGTAGTACCAAAGGCAAATTATCTTACAATACTAATAACAAAGGCTAGGCCAAAGTTCTAGATGTGCCCGTAGCTTAAAGCGGCGTGCCTCACTGCAAGCCACAGACGATGTGAGTCAACACTAAATTGCGATCGCTACACAAACTATGTTGCTACCATGCACAGCGCGTATCTTGAGCTTTTTATGGCAAAGGTGCAGGAACCCTTGTTCGCACTACACTACATACAGCTTGACGTCGTCAGATATGTAATGAGCAGATTGTGGGCACCCACGTGTATTATTATTCCATTATAGTCCTGTATCAGCCGTTGGCTATGTAGGACTTTGGCCAAAGGCCGTTCTATCTAACTAGTTACAATTTGATACGTTGTGCTGTATTACGTGACTATGGTGCTTCGGCCTTTATCTAGCTAAGCTATTACTAGCTTTGTAGATGCCTGGTGCTAAAGAGCAGTTTGGTAACAGGGAGAGATGTAGGGTAGCCAGACTGCCTTCCAGCGGGCTCTCTTAGGGGAAAGGAAATAGCGCTAGTAAAATCAAGTTTTCTTCTTTTGTTGTTGTTTTTCTGGTTTTTCTTCTTTCTAGCCCTCTTGGCTAAGGTGCCATTTTCTTGTTCCTATCCGCGTGCTAGTAATAAAAGCTAAAGTAGCTTCTATGCCGCTCGTAGTGTGGAGTAAGAGTGGGAGTTTAAGTACTTTTTGGTCTAGAGTCTTTTTAAGCTGGCTTCTTTCTGCGCTGTAGAAGCCGCAGTATAGAAGTAGATGCTCTGCTGTTTGTGGCCTTCCACAGCGGCAGTGATCTATTTTACTTCTTTAAACTCTCTTTAGGTAGGCGTTAAAGTATCCGTGTCCTATCTTAAGAGAATAGAAGGCGCTTGAAATCTCTCTTTTCGTGCCTCTAGGGATTGCTAGTTGGTTTTTGAGCTTGAGATTAAAGATAGCTCCGTAGCTAGTCTTCTTCTCTCTTGCAGTTTCTCTGTACTTTCTCCACTCTTCTGCTTGGCTAGCTTGTTGGAGGAGTTTGATCTTAGTGCCTAAGAAGGCTAGGCTTATTTGTGATTTTTTTGGTGTTTGTTTTGTAGCTTCCTTAGCTAAGGAATCTGCTTTTTCATTTCCTTCTATATCTGTATGGCCGGGCGCCCATTTCAAGAAGATCTTTGCTTTTCTGTTAAGGATAGCTTTGGCTGCTTTTTGGCACCGAATTACCCACTGCTGGCCGGGCTTGTCTGATAGACTCTGGAGCCTGTAGATGGCAGCTTGGTTATCAGCGTAAACGTGGATATTCTGGTCTTTTTGAGCGGTTTTAGCGGCGTATTCGAACGCTGCCGTAATGCCTTCGAGCTCTCCATTATAGACTAGCTGCTGCTCGCCTATATTCTTTGTCTCTGCGTGGATTTCTTCTTGGTTAGGGTTATAGACGACTAGGCCTACTCCTATCCCATCCCCATCTTTTGTTTTAGAGGCGTCTGAGTAGATTACTATAGAGTTATCCTCTATTGTTTGGATATAATCCTTATGTGCGGCTGCCTCTTCTTCTTTAGATTTATTTGATATAGAGATATTGTAGTTAAGAGAGTCCCATGGTCTGAACCGATATGGGATGATTTCTTCTATCTCTTGGGTAGATGGGATAGAGCTCGTGATAACGCGTAGCTGTCTTGTCTTGTTTGGCTGTTTTGATTGTTGAAGGGTTGTTTTTTGTAGCCTTGTAATAGCTTTTGTAATTGGATGGGTTGGAGCTAGGAAAGATCCCTGTAGTTAACATGAAATAAGCAAGACACTTGAGATACAAGTACATCTTACATCGCGCGCGCTTGAAATTTAAACTCCTTAACGTGGAATAAGTAACGTGCATCCCTTCGTACCAGAACAACCGGTGCGGCGGCACACTATTTCTTAAGCAAGTAAATAGATAAGAAGCAGAAACACTTATCGAAACACATTCAAAATCTCTTGTTCTTACTTGCATATATTCTAGATAAAACTAATGCTAGGATAGAAAAATACTCAGTGGTGTGGCTGTATATCATCAATACGCTGGCGGCGACATTTTGTGCCTCAACTGGCGCCTCAGCCTACCTAACTATTTTTCTCTGAATTTTGTTGTCAGTGATCTTGGACGATGTTCTAGGTATCGCAGTTTCAGATCCTTGTCTTAAAATGCCAGAGAGTGATCTGGGGTCGTGATGAGAAAGTCTCTCCGTCGCTAGAGCGATTGGCAAAACCCGCGATGAAAGGTTAGCGTAATGAGCCCAGCTTTGTCATCTGTAATGTATATTCACGTGACTTCCCTCACAGTCAATCATGTGACCTTTCCTTCTGGTACTTTCTATCAGTCTTTGTTCTATTGTTAGCACAACGTGATGAACGCCAATCACTGGGACATGTACGCAGTAGAGGTAGCTGTAATGTACTTGTATACTACAGCAACTATGGACCCCGCTATCCTTCGACGGACAAACAGAGAGCCCGCAGGAAATCCTTACAGGGACCCCACAAGGAAGCCCAGCCTCTCCTATTCTATTCCTAATCTACTCGAAACCGCTGTTCGAAGCAATCCAAGCAAACGACCGCACCTACTCCTCCTCCTATATTGACGACCTACAGATATCTATATCGTCTACGTCAGTAAGGAAAAATATCAAACTACTAGAAAAGACGGTCGAAGACCTCTTTATACTAGCAAAGGAGTCAGCTATCCAATTCGATAGCTCAAAAACTGAATTGGTTAACTGGACAAGATCTAAAAAAGATCAAAGTAGAGTACTTACTCTACCCAGTCAGGAAACAGTACAGTCTAGAGAGCTAGTTAGATGGCTAGGTGTCCACTTTGACTGCGGCCTCAAGTTCAAGCAGCATAGCTGTATTAGGAACCAGCATGCTAGCGCAGCCTTCCACCGGCTTAGCAGGCTAGCAAACTCAAACAAATGCCTATCACCTAGAGCAGTACGACAACTATATCTAGCCTGCGTAACGAGTGTAGCTGACTATGGGTGCCAAATCTTCTGGAGAGAGCAAACAGCGGCTGAAAATCAAAGACAGAAGCTTCAAAACCAAGCTTGTAGAAAGATTCTAGGATCTTTTAGAACCTCCCCTGCTATACCTAGCGAGGTAGAAGCAGCTCTATATCCTCCTAGAATTAGACTAAACAACTCTCTACGACAATACGCCTTTAGAGCACTAAGACTAGCTCCTACCCACCCACTTAACATTGCTATATCCAGCAACCAAGGAAAACAGCTAGAGCGCATCACAAAGTCTATCTCAACAGCTCTATCTAGAGATAGTGAGAAGATCCAGCACTACGCCTCTACGCCATGGAGCTCAGAAATGCCCTATAAAGACGCATATATCTAAGAAACCAAAACAATCAGAAGCAAAAGACCACAAGGAACAACTAGAAGACAAATACCTACTATCTATATACTCAGACTCCTCATCGACAAAAAAAGGCAAAGGTATAGGAGTAGGAGTAGCTTTCTACAAAGGAGCCACCCGCATAGCCCAACAAAAAGTTCAATATAAGGCTACAACCAGCTTAGTCTATAATGGGAGAGCTAGAAGGTATTATTCTAGGCTTAGAGAAAGCTATTGATCTAGTAGACGACTGTCTAGAAGTCAGAGTGTACGCAGATAGCCAAGCTGCTATACTTAGACTGAATACTGCCTCTGATGACCCTGGACAAGAGTGGCAACTTAGATGTATAAGAGCAGCTGAGAAACTACAAGAAACTGGCCTATCACCTACAATATACTGGGTACCTGGACACCAAAATATCATCGGAAATGAGAAAGCAGATATACTAGCTAAGGAGGCAACAAAGCTAGATCCTAGCTCTAGTAGAACGAGCCTAGCTGTAATTGGCACACGAGTAAAACAGCTAGGCCAAAGAGAGTGGCTTACATATCTCGAACAGTATAAAAGGAAAGCTATCGAGCTCAACTCTAACACCTACGCTGCAAAGTATAAGTGTAAGATTAGAAAGCAGATAGCTATCCCTTCTACTAGAAGAGAGGTATCTAGTGCCTTCTATCAGCTAAAGCTAGGGCACTGCTATCTGAGAAGCTTCCTATTTAATCGAGGGAAAGTAGACTCTAACGTATGCCCATGCAACTATAGAGCTACTCAAGACGTTAGGCATATTCTACTTAGCTGTGCGCTATATAGAAAAGCTAGAGAGAAGATGCAAGAAACAAGCAAGGATCCACTATCACTAGTCTTCTTACTAGAAACTAGTATAGGCATACAGGCGACTATTAGGTTTATTGAGGAGATAAAAGCTGGGACACAAGCCTGGTATAAAGGAAACACCGAAAACTAGGGAGCTACTAGTACTAGTACCCTGCCCTATATCTACCTACCTTACCCTATCTACTACCCGCAAGACCCCCTACTACTTTCCGATACACTAGGCTAAGAGCCTCACCTTTATTTAGATAACCCCCTCCCCTATCTACACTAAATTGATAGAAACACGTAGATACTTGTGGACCTTGGGTCTGCACGTCTTATATAGCCCTAGGGCTAAAAAAGGACGTTAAATCAAAATAATAATAATAATATGGACCCCGCTAGCCAGGCACTGGCCTTGGAATTGCCTCCTAACGTGCGTAAGAGCATTTCTGCTCAAGCTAGACATAGTAACTCTCCTCGCACTACTGTTCATTATCGGCACCGAGGTCGACCCTCGAAGAAGGCCACAGACATGTAAGAGACAGCAATATCTAAGTCCCACTCAGGAGAATGCGCTCGTTGATTTCCTGTTACGAATGAGTGCTAGGGTATCAGGTACATACATTCCCTCGCCTTCTGCATCGCCCGCCGGCGAGTATTGAATCGGCCCGCTGGGCCGCCGAACAGGAACTGGCCTCAAGCCTTTCGTCGCCGCCATCCAGGAATCAAGTCGAGAAACAGCAAAGCAATGGCTAGGGAGCGCCACGATAACAATATACATGACAAGGTTGCACACTGGTTTGAAATAATCGAATAGGAGCTCCGCAAACCAGATGTCTTGCCGGAGAATGTCTGCAACATGGATGAGACAGGAGTCATGCTGAGCATGCTTGGCACTGTCAAAGTTCCTGTGGGTAAGGATGACCGACAAGACTATAGGGGTACGGGCGTTAAGCGGACGATGGTGACCACCATCGAATGCGTGTCAGCAAGTGGTGAGTCGCTGAACCCAATGATTATCTGGTCAGCCTCCACCCACAGGACCAGCTGGACGACGTATCCTGCTCCTGGATGATTTTACGCCCTATTGGAGTGAGGTCGCAACAACTCCTTTATTAGCCTTGAGTGGATAAAGCAAGTATCCAATCCCCGGACTAAGGCTCGAGCGAATCAGAAACCGCGCCTGCTAATCTGCGATAGCTTCGGTACGCATGAAACTCTGGAAGTTCTTGAGATCTGTTTCGAAAACGACATTGCCCTGTGCAGACTGCCCTCTCATACCTCTCACAAGCTACAGCCATGTGATGTGTCGGTGTTTGGCCCATTGAAGATAGCATAACGAGATCAAGTCGAGCGACGTTATCGTGGAGGTCTAACCAACATCGACAAAGAGCACTTCTGTCGGATTGTGATGGAATTGAAAGACGTGGATTCAACTGTGATAAATAACTGTGATTATTGATTAATCGTGTCGATTGTGTTCTGTCTGTCTGATCTGATCCACGCTGATCTCACTTGGTTGATCGCGGTGAATCGTGCACCCTGACTAATCATAGAATCCGGGTGTTAGGCCCCACACCCGGACTCTGCTAACCACCCGGAATACAGCCATATTCTGATCACTTCATTACTATGACTCCTCCCTTTCTATAGCAGCTACTGAATCTTCATGTATCATTCAGAATCCGATTCATCGTTAAACGAATCCAGGTCCTGTCGGAAAAAGTCAGTGAAGAGTATTGCCAGTCTGATATGATACTTGTTTACTCTTCTCTCTAGTTTGAAACCCAGTAGCGTCGCCACCATCTCCATTCTCTTCATTTCCCTAAGCTAATAATAGTATCGCCACTCAACGTCTGCTCGTTCCCGTTCAGATTGAAAACTTCGGTCCCATTCCGATTTGAAATTCTTGTAAAAAGGTTGTTCCTGGGCGTAGTTCCACTTCTTGCATATCTTGTCGTTCTTCTGCTTCGTTGACATGTCTTTCAATTCGTATAATTCTTCAAGTCTCTTACGGCTCTCATGCTGGAGTTCTTGTTTAACCTTGCCCTGTATGCATTGTTGTACTTCAAAAAAGTCCATCTCTCCCCAACTGGTATCACGAAAAAGATAAGCAAACATGCAAAACACAAAATGGAGGGCAGCAGGAGTTTTATAGTCAGCTTAAATGCACAGACCGTCAATATATACGAAGTACTTCGTAGGTATATCACGCGTTGCCTGGCCGACAACAGGGTCCTATGTGGCGACAATTTCACCTCTATGCTTCCTAGCCGCCACATTTTATGTAATATACGTGACGCTTGTGTCACACGGCACATGAATAAGGTGGGTGCAGAAAGTGGCTCAGGGGTATCCATTTTCGTCTGCGCTGCCGCCTAAAGCCTTGGCACCAGCGTTTGCATGCTAGGGTAGTTAAGCAACAAAGCTTGGCTGTGGTGTGATTTTCACTTACATAGTCAAGCACGCTAGTTAGTAGCCGAAAGCAGCAGTTAAGTCTTGCTTTTTTACATTTTGGGTTTAGTTTTTGTTTTGTGTGGGTGCTACTATGGTGCTTCGGCCTTTGTCTAGTTAAGCTATTACTAGCTTTCTAGATGCCTAGTGCTAAAGAGCATTTTGGTAACATGGAGAGATTTAGGGCAGCTGTGCTGCCTTCCAGCGGGCTTTCTTAGGGGAAAGGAAAAATTTTCAGCTTGTTTAGTTTTATAGAGTAATTCTCTCTAGTTTTAATGAGTAGCTCTCTCGTTCACTTTTAGTGAGTCTTCCTCTCAATTTTTAATGAGTAACTCTCTCGGTTCTGTTGGTGGTGTCTATTAATAAGCGGTGCGGGGGCTACCTTAGTCGTTTGGATGTTTTGTGCTAGAAAATAGGTTATGGAAAGAACTATTTCTAGCTTTTGGTATGGTGGCTCTTAGCGGGCGAGGGCTTTGGCCGTTTCGATGGGGGTGCTATTATAAGCAGGCAAGGGCTACCTTAGCGTTTGGATATTTGCTAGTTACAGTTTACGACTACTGTTCTAAGCGTTTTGGTGGTGGTGCCACAGCGAGCAGGGCTGTCTTTGCGTTTGGTTTTGTGCTATTACAGACCAACAAAACTGTTATAGCGTTTGGTATGGTGGCCTAGGCGAGCGAGGGGGCTTTTCCGGCGTTTCGATGGGGTGCTATTATAGCAAGCAGGGGCTTCGTTAGCGTTTGGATATTTGCTAGTACAGATCACTACTACTGTTCTAGCGTTTTTGGTGTGGGTGCCACAGCGAGCAGGGCTGTCTTGGCGTTTGGATTTGTGCTATTTCAGAACAACAAAACTGTTATAGCGTTTTGTAATCTGGTGCTTAAGCGGGCGTAGGGCTTTTCGGCGTTCGAATGGGGTTGCTATTTTAGCAAGCGGAGCCTACCTTAGCGTTTGTTATGGGTTTGCCGCAAGCGAGCCCGAAGGGCTGTTTTGGCGTTTGGATAGAGTGCCTGGTGGGCAAAGGCTAGCCTGGCGTTTTAATGGTTTTTATTTTTTATTGGTGTTTTTCGTTTGTTTTTGTTTTCGTATGGTAGTCTTTCTATTAGTCATCAGGGCGATCCGTGCGTTCTCGAAGATTTTCGCATTTTGAACACGTCGCGGGAAAATCGACAATCCCCCCTCTAGCACCTCAACGAGAGGGCTGCACGCGTTAGAGGTGGCGTTAATCGATTTCCCACGCCGTGTTACCCCTATATCCGATAGAAAATTGACGAGTTTCGATGAAAAAATTCAGCTTAAAATTTGGTGTGTGCTGCGTCCCCAATGCCTTGCACCAATGAGGAGTGTTCAACGAGTCTTGGTATCATCGAGCCACCAAGTGGTGCGCGCATATACAAGGTTGACGTGTAACCCTGGCCCTACCCACCAGGTATCAGTTCTATGTGCTCACACACCATGCTGATTTCTATCCTCGTTGCGTCTGAGAAGTGATGGGAACAGTCGGCACATCGTTCAGGACAGATTCCCCCATCCAGAATGGAAGAGTCCTATTAGTGCAACAGTTATCATCGGATATACCTCTGGCAATATGTTACAGAGATAACAAGAAAGGGGCTCTCCTTGACGCGGGACAAGAGGAACGAGAGAGCACGAGTGGTTATGGTGCCACAAAGCTCCGCGTCAGAAGGTAACGGATCACCGCGAGGCTCGAGGTCACGTGATGTGCCATCTCGTCAAGGCCGGCCATCTGAGATGGCAGTGCATGAAGAGATGGCAGGACGGAAGCAATGAGGATATAAGGATGGATCGATTTCATTATTACTCTCATTGCGGTCAACTCAAATTGTACATTCTTACTAGTTACTTTACTTAACAAGATTTTTATTTGTTAGTCTATAGCAATATATATTAGTGTTTGTCAAAACCCCCGGTTACATCCTTAACTCTTTTCCACTAAGAATCGCCAGACAACCTCACGGAACACTAGCGTAAAGCTCACCGGCCTTGGTGTGGGACCCGGCAAGAGAAGTATAGATCCAGACCCCGTGTAACAATAAGGCAGAAAAGGAGTGTCTCGAGGATCACAGCCAAGCGGCTGTTTTGCAAAATCCAGAAATGGAGAAAAAGCATGACTATTGGCAAGCAAAGACAGCATTGCACCGTACACTGCTAGATGGGCATCGTGACTTTTTCCTTGTCAGTCAACACCCGTCTGCTTCACAAGAGCTATGTGGTCTGGCTGATAAGCATAGAATGCTTGCGCGTATGTGGGAGCATGGTATTCAGGTTTATCTAGAACTTCTTCGCAAGCATCTACGAGCTAGTATGGAGCATATGCTGGAGTTCATCTATTTGGCCTACGAGATGATGGCCTTACTCTACGAGACCGTCCCGGCTTTCCAAGACATATTTATGGAGTGTCTCGGTGATCTGGCAAGATATCGTATGGCTATTGAGGATAAGGATGAGCAAGATCGAGCCACTTGGGCGGGTGTTGCACGGTCTTGGTACACGAAGGTAGCGGACAAAAACCCAATTATTGGACGGCTCTACCACCACCTTGCTATTCTCGCACGGCCTAATGCTCTTCAGCAGATGTATTACTACTCCCGGTCGTTGACCTGCGTCAAACCGTTTGGAAGCGCACGCGAGTCCATTTTGAATCTTCTGAATCCCATTCTTGGACGCACCGACGCCATTTTCACGCACGCTCTTCCAATCGATGCGTGTTTCATCAAATCGCATGGTCTCCAGTTTTTGGGCGATTCGGTCAAGGGGGGACAGACATCAGAAGATTTCCTGAAAGCCAGGACCGAGTTCCTGGACAGCCTCAACGCCCATATTGGTCGGGTTACCGCAAAGTGGAAGGATCAGGGCGTGTGGATCGCCATTACAAACATCGCAGGTTGGTTCGATTATGGTGTTGATAACAATGCATTACGTCAAGCTTTTCTCATCGACCTTTCTGAAAAAGCCAAAAAATCTGGCTCGAATACTGTCGAGGAAAGTCAACGTACAACATCATCAATGGATCAGCCAAATCCGCCTCAACCTTCCGTTGATCAGAGTGAAATTGGCGAGAAGCTTGCGCAACTTACTGAGCAACTCACCTTCAAGAACGCTAGGCTCCTCTCCAACGACACATTCGCACTAGCGCTGCGCCGAATCGGTGATAAGAACGTGCTTCCTTACGTCAATATCAAGCTTGCTTTCATTTTATCCGTTGCTTCTAACCCATACATTCCAGATCTCTTCGACGATCTTCCTTGGACCGACCTAATCGCCTTCCTCAACGCGTTACTTGAAGCAAAATCCAAATTACGCCAGCCTCCTACAATAAACCAAACAAAAAGCATCGACAGCTTACTTGCCGAGGATCTCTTCCCGGCCGACGGTGAGAGGCCAAATGAGCTACCGCTTCCAGAAGACTTCCTATGTCGGGGCTTGATCTGGACTCATGGCTATTTCCCCAAGGACTGGTTCAGCAGAGAACGGGACAAAGAGGAACGATATTCTGAACGTGGGGACACGGTCGACAATCGGACCGACAGAGTACTGAGGCTCGGATATGCGCTTACAACAGTAAGCCGAATCGTTCTCTTCCTTATTCTTTTCTAGTCCTGACTAAGTTACAGTGCAAACTGGGGATCTCGTACGACCCTACTACACAGTCCTTCAAGGCCGCCAGCCTGGCGTCTTGATGTGAACTCATATTTATTCCTTTTTCTGTCTCTTCTTCTTCTTCTTCTCATTTTGCATCGTAGTATGGCTCAGTTTAGCTTCTCTCGCAATTTCGCTGCACGTCTTCTCACATAATTCCAATTTTATAGCCCTTGACCTCATACTCAGCTTTCTGTGATGGCTAGCCAAGACCTTACCTTGTTAGGCCTAGTGCCTTGGCCCTGACCCTGTACATAGTCCACTTTCCTGCTACTCCATAGCAATCAACCTTGTACATTACTGTTTTGACTACTTGTCTCTTTTTGGTGGGCTGCCTGTCCGTGACACTTTCTAGTCGCATAGTATATGATTGATTGAGAATATGCTCGCGATGATGCGGACGCTAGGGTCAAAAGGAGAAGAACAACGAGATTGAAATTATGCGGGCCCTTTAGTTAGCGGACCTGTCGTCATGCAGAGGGCGATGAAGATCGTTTCTATCATGGAAGGTTGGGTTTCTTCTTGGTTGTTTTGTTTTGTTTTCCGATGACTGTGTATTGTTTTTGACTTGAAGAAGAACTGGAATTGCGTAGAAACGATGTCGACTGGCCAGATCCCTTTATCGTTACGACGCGTTAGGCGTGTCGATTAGACTTACCTATTACCCAGCTTAGAACATAGACCTGTTAATCGCATGTTTTGACACAAGAACAGCAAACCGAAGGCCGAAATATCATACAGTGCTCTGCTTCTTCAACTGGGTTTCTCACTCTTGACCATAAAACGTGATATACTCTATGGCGAGTTAGTCAAATTCTGGTATGTATTCCGTCCGGGCGACGACACAAAGCCTTGACCAACGGAATGCACTCTAGCTATACCTCAAAGACTTCCAAACGCATGGCATCATTGCATTCAAACATCGAAGTCTCTTCTCATAGAGATAATAGTATATCCGCTCTAATACAACATCTTTCCTTACTGTAGTATTACGGGCATTTAAATTATTCATATCGTTCATTCGCCGACGCGTCGTACTGTCATTTTCACCATTCTCTCCTTTAACCTTCGGTTCCTTCGTCACGCGCTTGACTGCTGGCTTCTTCTCGTCGGTTTCACTATCATTTCCAACGGTGCGTTTCTTGTCAGCAGAGTTGGTGCATGAGGCAATGGTACATTTTTCCGGTTCTGCGTGTGCCTCCTGGGACTTGCTATGGTGGTCTTTCCATTCAGCACAACCTGTATCCAAGTGAACGAGGCGCAGAACCGTATTGTAATCTGGATGCTCTGGAAGTCCTTCTTAAGATGTGAGCACTTAATCGGAGCTGTGAAGCCATTGTAGAGTTAGATTTGGGTATCTTAAAGGGCTGTAGATCCCCTAGGTAGATGGAGTTGACAGATCATGAGATGCATCTTGTTTGTGAGAGAGAGTTCGTCAGGCAGCGTAGGTAATTGACTGATGTCATAGACAGAGAGGAGGAAGAAAAGCGTTCGGACGAATTCATGAAACCTATTTTCAAGGTGAAAGCTTTATGATACATATGCTCAAAGTTCTATCAGCTTGAAGGTTGACGAGACTGACGAGTGGGTGGAGGTTGGGTGAGAGGTAGGGTCGGGTAGCAGGACATTTTTCGTCATCTCGGAGTAACACTGGGCCAAGTGGCACCGAAGTTATCCAGCTGACTACTACATTTTATTACTGCATTTTAGGCCTAATTCTCAGACCATTTGTTAGGTTGCAAAACAGCACGAGCTAGATCAATGTAGATGGTGAACAAACAGCCGTATTCTCGCGAGATGAGTTACGCGTGAGCTACTCTAACTAGTCATCATACCCTATTTCTGTGTAGGACTAGCCCCTTGCAGACTAAGTGGGCACGGGAGAGGCGATTATCCCCTTAATTGGTCACGACAGGCCTAATCTGGGCCAAATTCTGACAGATGTTAGCAATCTATGCATGGCCCCAAAACTAGTAGCCTGCTGAATAGCCGATACAACAAATGTAATTGACTAACGTGCGTCCAACCGAAACGGAACAACCCCTGTGGCGGAACAAATGATTGGTACTTCAAACTCATCCCAACATATTTCTACACACCCAGCATAATATTGTTGTCTAGTTATAAAACCCCATAAAACAGCCAGTTCTCTTTAAGTATGAATTGCCTCCGTACATAGATAAACACGCGTATCTTGCTACATGTATGGACATTTTTGCAAACGGCTTTTTCTAGTGGCAGGGAAGGGACTTGCTAGTACAGCTCTGACCCGACTATTCAATTTGCCTTAATAGTAAGCCATAGCCTTCCTGAAAGCACTAGAACCTTGCTGCGACGTCTTATAGCCGCTCTGGCCTTGTGACTGCCGTAGCGCGCGAAACAGTCCAGCGTCGCAATCTCAACTGGTACTTCTGCCTTGCGCGCTTAACTGCTGCTTTCGGCTACTAACTAGCGTGCTTGACTATGTAAGTGAAAATCACACCACAGCCAAGCTTTGTTGCTTAACTACCCTAGCATGCACATGCACACCAACTTTTAAGCTGCAGCGCAGACGAAAATGGATACCCCTGAGCCACTTTCTGCACCCACCTTATTCATGTGCCGTGTGACACAAGCGTCACGTATATTACATAAAATGTGGCGGCTAGGAAGCATAGAGGTGAAATTGTCGCCACATAGGACCCTGTTGTCGGCCAGGCAACGCGTGATATACCTACGAAGTACTTCGTATATATTGACGGTCTGTGCATTTAAGCTGACTATAAAACTCCTGCTGCCCTCCATTTTGTGTTTTGCATGTTTGCTTATCTTTTTCGTGATACCAGTTGGGGAGAGATGGACTTTTTTGAAGTACAACAATGCATACAGGGCAAGGTTAAACAAGAACTCCAGCATGAGAGCCGTAAGAGACTTGAAGAATTATACGAATTGAAAGACATGTCAACGAAGCAGAAGAACGACAAGATATGCAAGAAGTGGAACTACGCCCAGGAACAACCTTTTTACAAGAATTTCAAATCGGAATGGGACCGAAGTTTTCAATCTGAACGGGAACGAGCAGACGTTGAGTGGCGATACTATTATTAGCTTAGGGAAATGAAGAGAATGGAGATGGTGGCGACGCTACTGGGTTTCAAACTAGAGAGAAGAGTAAACAAGTATCATATCAGACTGGCAATACTCTTCACTGACTTTTTCCGACAGGACCTGGATTCGTTTAACGATGAATCGGATTCTGAATGATACATGAAGATTCAGTAGCTGCTATAGAAAGGGAGGAGTCATAGTAATGAAGTGATCAGAATATGGCTGTATTCCGGGTGGTTAGCAGAGTCCGGGTGTGGGGCCTAACACCCGGATTCTATGATTAGTCAGGGTGCACGATTCACCGCGATCAACCAAGTGAGATCAGCGTGGATCAGATCAGACAGACAGAACACAATCGACACGATTAATCAATAATCACAGTTATTTATCACAGTTGAATCCACGTCTTTCAATTCCATCACAATCCGACAGAAGTGCTCTTTGTCGATGTTGGTTAGACCTCCACGATAACGTCGCTCGACTTGATCTCGTTATGCTATCTTCAATGGGCCAAACACCGACACATCACATGGCTGTAGCTTGTGAGAGGTATGAGAGGGCAGTCTGCACAGGGCAATGTCGTTTTCGAAACAGATCTCAAGAACTTCCAGAGTTTCATGCGTACCGAAGCTATCGCAGATTAGCAGGCGCGGTTTCTGATTCGCTCGAGCCTTAGTCCGGGGATTGGATACTTGCTTTATCCACTCAAGGCTAATAAAGGAGTTGTTGCGACCTCACTCCAATAGGGCGTAAAATCATCCAGGAGCAGGATACGTCGTCCAGCTGGTCCTGTGGGTGGAGGCTGACCAGATAATCATTGGGTTCAGCGACTCACCACTTGCTGACACGCATTCGATGGTGGTCACCATCGTCCGCTTAACGCCCGTACCCCTATAGTCTTGTCGGTCATCCTTACCCACAGGAACTTTGACAGTGCCAAGCATGCTCAGCATGACTCCTGTCTCATCCATGTTGCAGACATTCTCCGGCAAGACATCTGGTTTGCGGAGCTCCTATTCGATTATTTCAAACCAGTGTGCAACCTTGTCATGTATATTGTTATCGTGGCGCTCCCTAGCCATTGCTTTGCTGTTTCTCGACTTGATTCCTGGATGGCGGCGACGAAAGGCTTGAGGCCAGTTCCTGTTCGGCGGCCCAGCGGGCCGATTCAATACTCGCCGGCGGGCGATGCAGAAGGCGAGGGAATGTATGTACCTGATACCCTAGCACTCATTCGTAACAGGAAATCAACGAGCGCATTCTCCTGAGTGGGACTTAGATATTGCTGTCTCTTACATGTCTGTGGCCTTCTTCGAGGGTCGACCTCGGTGCCGATAATGAACAGTAGTGCGAGGAGAGTTACTATGTCTAGCTTGAGCAGAAATGCTCTTACGCACGTTAGGAGGCAATTCCAAGGCCAGTGCCTGGCTAGCGGGGTCCATAGTTGCTGTAGTATACAAGTACATTACAGCTACCTCTACTGCGTACATGTCCCAGTGATTGACGTTCATCACGTTGTGCTAACAATAGAACAAAGACTGATAGAAAGTACCAGAAGAAAAGGTCACATGATTGACTGTGAGGGAAGTCACGTGAATATACATTACAGATGACAAAGCTGGGCTCATTACGCTAACCTTTCATCGCGGGTTTTGCCAATCGCTCTAGCGACGGAGAGACTTTCTCATCACGACCCCAGATCACTCTCTGGCATTTTGAGACAAGAATCTGAAACTGCGATACCTAGAACATCGTCCAAGATCACTGACAACAAAATTCAGAGAAAAATAGTTAGGTAGGCTGAGGCGCCAGTTGAGGCACAAAATGTCGCCGCCAGCGTATTGATGATATACAGCCACACCACTGAGTATTTTTCTATCCTAGCATTAGTTTTATCTAGAATATATGCAAGTAAGAACAAGAGATTTTGAATGTGTTTCGATAAGTGTTTCTGCTTCTTATCTATTTACTTGCTTAAGAAATAGTGTGCCACCGCACCGGTTGTTCTGGTACGAAGGGATGCACGTTACTTATTCCACGTTAAGGAGTTTAAATTTCAAGCGCGCGCGATGTAAGATGTACTTGTATCTCAAGTGTCTTGCTTATTTCATGTTAACTACAGGGATCTTTCTTGGCTTGCGCTGAATTTTATTAATCAACGTGAACATTTCGTTATGCGGTCCAGGTGCGAGTTACCCAGTGCCGATGCATGTGCATGTATCTCTTTCTGTCAGATTGTGGTCGTTGATAAGGATAGTGGACTGTGATAAAAATTTGTGATAAAAGATGGATTAGATTGATCTGTGTTCTCCTTGATTTGAGACGCGCCTGCGCGTCCTATATTAGTTGTCTATTGTATATTGTTTTTTACACCCTGAGGTACTAGGTGCTCCAGCCTGATCAAGGGTCTGGATTGGCGGGTCGTTCTGATTGGCTGCGATCACAGAATCCGAGTGTGATCGAGCACCCTGATTCTGCTGCACCATATCTGACACTTTTATATAGTCATTGAGCGCAGTTATAAACTCCCCCATTAATCTTTGATAGTCTATATTAAATTGGTTCGCCAAGTTCATAATATTGGCTTTGCATAATGCTATTAGGTCTTCTTTTTCTTTCCGGATTTTTTGTTGGTGCTCAGAATCCGCAAAATCATCTCCAGCAGGCGCGAGAGTTCCATCCGAAATGTACATGTTATCTTTCTGGGACGGAATGGTAGTTGCATCTTCACACAAACCCGTAAGAGCTTGGAAATCATCAGAACGTGCCGAGTTACTGTCATCAACGTGATCTTCCTTATGTATATCTTTCTTTGGCTTCTTCTCCTCTTTCGCCTTCTCCGCCTTCTTCTCTTCCTTCACCTTCTTCTTCTTCCTCCTCTTCTTCTTCTCCTCATCTGACATGTCAGGCATCGTTGGACGTTGCCGTAAATGCGATGGTTTACTATTCTTTTCGCTGGGAGAGGAGGATGGACCTTGCTTGGAGACTGACTCCTGATGATCTTGCTCTATTTCATGAAAATTGGCACGGGTGACGCTGCTGTCAGAAAAGCAACTAAAAAGCAACTAGGGTTATATATATGCTGGGGCCCAGAGTGTTGGCAATGTCTGACGCACCGGAATATTCAGAAAGCCGTATTATTAGCGCGAAATCATGTCGATGCTCATCTGCTAGGCAGACAGTTATGCTGATGATGTTCGTGATGCAGGTGCTCTACGCAGACTGCGCTTACGAGTAAACCATTACCCTTGCGTCAGCCTTTTAAACTGCTGACCACGAATATTTAATCCTCATTGCACTTTTGGCACCCCACTGCCAAGACTTTTATTCAATATGCTGCTGACCCGATTTGCGTCGCTTGGAATTGCCTGCAAAATATTTACTGGCACACTCGCACATGTGAAACTAGTTAACCCTGTGCCTTACGGCGCTTCCACGCTCAATAACGCTCCTTTAGATGGCAGTGGTGTGGATTTCCCATGCAAGCTCCGACCGGGCGTGTACGATGTGACGCAAATGAATGATTGGACTGCTGGCGAATCGCAGACGATTCGCTTTGTGGGCTCAGCAGTTCACGGAGGCGGATCCTGCCAGTTCTCAGTATCTGAAGATCTACAGCCCACCAAGCCTAGCTGGTGGAAAGTAGTGTATAGCGTTGTTGGAGGCTGCCCAACTACTGCAGAGGGAAATTTGATTGGAGATCCCACGACTCCCGTTCCAGACACGTTTGATGTTGTGCTTCCCAAAGAGCTGCCGAGTGGTACCTATACCTTCGCCTGGACCTGGTTTAATAGGAAAGGTAACCGCGAAATGTACATGAATTGTGCTCCAATTAGTGTACACGGCGGAGGGACTGACCCTGGATTTCTTGCGTCCCTTCCCGACATGTTTGTTGCTAACCTACCAAGCTCAGTTTGTTCAACCATTGAGAACTTTGACGTCGCATTCCCAGATCCCGGAGTCGCTGTCCAAACCGGGAGTCAGGCGAGACCCACCACGGGGCTCCTCGGTTCAGGATGCGCTTCAACGGCTGTGTTTGGTGGCGAGCCACGTACTCTACGCCCTGAAGATGCGTTGTCAAAGAGTTCGCCCAGCCAGCAAAGCGCGCACACGGCGTCACTCGAACAGCCGGCAACTGCAGCTTCTGATATCTCATCACTGAGCTGGCTCAGCCGTGTACCAGTAAAAGCTCCTGCTGCTGGAGGTATGCCAGCTTCCGAAGTTAAGGCTTTCGTTGCTCAGGCTACACAAACGTTGGCCTTCCAAGGGGCAACACCACCCTTAGGCGTAGCACAGAGCTTCCCATCTGCATCTGAGACCTGCATACCATGTAGTTCAACAAACGAGGTCGTCTGTATCGGCAAGCGCTATTACGGCCTCTGCGATCATGGTTGTGCACGTTCGCAGTTACTGGCCCCAGGAACGGTCTGTACAGATGGCCAGATCTTGCGGCGTGTCGCATAAGCAGCACCACGAATTATCATCGTCATTGAATTATTTGTTGCTTTTTCCTCGTGTCACGCACAGGTACCGTCGCAAGTTGTGTATCTCGCGGTTTCGATGCGCTGCGGTCATTATAGGGCGATGAAGAGGTAAATGGAAGGTAGTTTATAAGTTCATGATTATACAATAGCATGTAATCTTATTACCAGTTCTGATTCAAATAACTTTCAAACCAAGATGAACTTCCAGTTTGGCCAGTCCAACTGTTTTAGACCCAGTACAACACAGACAGGCACTAGCTTGTAGAAGCCTTTGCTAGGCGACGTAATTTGGCATAGTCTTCTCTCCAACGCCCATCTCGGAGGGTACGGGCATTTCGTACACCGGCTTGTTCTCGCGATTGATGGGGTCGTGTGATGTAACAGGTGTTTTACGCTTCACGCGAGCTTTACGAATAAAGAAGAATAAGAGGCCTGAACACAGCGTGAGGAAGAGACATACACCCACCGCGATGCCAGCGATGGAAGCCGTAGGGAGCTTCTGGGATGCCTTATTGGCCGGTGCGAGGTCTGCTTGTGAGGTAGCCGCTGATGGAAAGACAGTAGTGGAAGACGCCTCATTGGGAACAGGATCGCCAGGAGCTAGTTGATAGTCGGCCCTAGCTGCGGCCAATTGCTGGTCATGGAGCGTTTGCGTGGCGTTTGGATTGATGACGCCAACCATCTGCTTCCCTTTGCACGAATCTGGGGCTGCACAGTAATAGAAGATTGGCTCTGTGCTGTTGATGGTCAAGTTCCAGTAGGTTATCTATCTTCGTCAGTTAACAGCTTCGCATTACCGGAAAATTGCAGCAGCAGCAGCTCACATCGTTTTGTGTTTTGACCCATTGCGTCCCTGACCAGAATCCTGTTCTGTTCTTCCCAGTATACTCATAGGGTACACATGCGCTTCCAAACTCAGCTCGAGCCACAGAATGGTCTGGTGGATAGAACTCGAACGTGACGACGTCTCCAATAGATACGTTGGTTAACTCTGCGGGTTCGAAGTGGAAGCCGCCTGCACCGGCTTGAACTGTATGGTATCGTATTCCGGTGGCACTGGCTTGTGTGGCGACAGGCGAGTTCGGAGGAACGGTGCTGCTAGTTGAGGTCGCTGATATTGAAGGCGTTGTGTTGATGCGGCTATCGGCCGTCGTTTGTGCAGGTCCCTGTGCCAAAGCAGCGACGACCACGAGTGTGAGCGTTGCCGCCCGAGCAATTGCTATAAGCATTTTTTGGGGGGTTTTAATGTTGCGTAGTGCGATTCAAAACGATACCCTGTAGTTCTAGAGGAAAGCAGAGACTAACAATGCCTATACATGCTCCAGGAGTACTTGGCCGCCCATGCGGTCTGCATATGCCAAGCGACTATCAACGACTACTTACATGCTCATCTGAATTCATACGGGCCTAAGGTAGATTTTCATTATCGGCAATGGATAGGATCAGGGCATTGTAGATAGGATCGTCGCATCAGCTGAGCTGGCGTCTTAACCATGACACATAATGGACTTGGACAACCATCCAGTTTGCATTTGTCTTACTATGGTAAATTCCTATCGTTTTCATTACAATTAATAGCCGACGAAAAGAAAGGGGTAAACATGTCCTTCGCATCCTGCGTGACCTGCTTATGGTGTGCAATAGCTTATGGTGGCTTGCGCAATGCTGACGACCTACATCCAGATCAGCTTGGGGGAATATTCCTAGCGTGCGCTTCTTCTTGCTGGTAGCCCACCTCGCTGCATGCATTTTCTTAGCTATGATTGGGCCGAAGATTCAGAGTCTTACATCGTTATCGGAAATACTTAGCTATTGCCCATTAAAAATCGCGGACCTGAGCAACCACGTTACCTTGCCACTACTAGATCTGTTTACGTAGACTCAATACACTCTCATGCAGTTGCAGCTTCCGGTTTCTGTAAGTAGGCGACCTCTGATCCCACACTAAGCTTCTGTCGCTTAGTGGTAATCTTGCCCAAATAGTATTAGTTTCTGTAAGCGATGCGTCTTCTTTCAAACTCTTAGACCAACCAACGCATCATGTTTACATGGCTTAGCTCTTTTTGGACAAGCGTATACCAGGCGGATCCATGTCCTGCGTGGGATGACAAGAAAGCCGCGTGTGCAAAGCGGAAGCTGCAAATGCATGAGAGTGTATCCATTGATTGTATCGAACGATTCAGTAGAAGGACATTTGGCTTTTTTTGAAAGTCAGGGATAGGGCTGAATCTATGGATCGGAAGACCCTACCCCCATGCTGCTGATGGCGATGGGGTTGGGTAACAAGAGTCTCCGTGCCTAGTTGGGAGAGCCACTCATTGTAGTTCTCCACTGTCCCTAATAGGCCTCTCGGTATGGGTAGTGAGTGTGGGAACTGTGTGTGTAGACATTAGCGTAGTGGTCATGGTGCAGAAACGACCGTATTTTCACAACATTTTTCGCTGGAGGAAACGCAGATACCTCGACATAGCCACGGATGGTTGCCACAAAGACCGGAATAGGAGTGGGGATGGCTTTCATTGCTACTCAAGTTAGTCGTCACTGTGGTGACCATAGAAGGGGTGTAGATGAATTCCGCGAAAGAAAATGAAACAGGGCGATAGCAGCACGATTTGGAAGGTTGGGATAGCAGAATGGCTCTCCATTAATTAGTCCCCTGCAATTCTTTATTTTGACACAGACCACTGTAATGAGCAAAATAATGCTCTGAAACCCTTGCGGTGTAATATATTGGCATCTGCATCTTCCGTGTGTAGAACCAATTCTTCATTAGGTACAAGAGTTTCACCTGAACTTGGATAATGTCCAAGTAACTGATGTAGAAGCCGGTGGTTGCTACATGCCCACATTCACACTGGCATTTCGGTCAAAGACTTAACACTGTCACCCAGCACCTGTATGACCATATCTTTCGTATAGGAGAGCTCTAATATCTTGTCCTTACTCTCCAACTCGGCTACTGAGCCTTGTAGGCTCAACAGCACATCATCTCCGATGGTAATGTCGGCCTCGGCTAAGGACAGGGCGGCAGCATCGGAGAAGCGTACCTTTATCCGCCCATTTTCACGGCGATGTCTGAGGCTGGGCTCCGCAAGAATAAAAGCCATCTCCTGCCTTAAGAAAGAATATGGCCATTTGACCATGACAACCGCTCTGATACACCCTGATTGAATTTCCGAACGAAGTTCTCCGATATACTCTGATTTGATGTCCGAATAAAGTTCCCTGATTGGTATGTGATCTATCTGTTGTGGGCTGTGGAGACACATATCAGTGGAGGGACACTGTTGAGTCTTAGTAGAAATGATATTGGGTACACCGCCTGTGTCATTTATAATGATTGTAATGATAGTGGTAAATAAATACGTTTACGTTCACTCCGTCCGGATGATGCAAGCCGACAGTGTCAGCGTATGAGAATGATGACATGGCCACCGTATCTGTCTACAACACGCATAACCACTTCTCCGCACGCAAAAAGTCTTCTTCTTCAATTTGTTCGAACGAACTTCCTTCGTTCCCGTCGTATAAACCAGTGCTGCCGTAGGGTCCTTTGCTACTGGAAACCGCAGCTGGGGACCAGCTCTCTCTAGAGAGCTCCCGTAACCACGAAAAATCCCCATGCACCTTCTGAAGCCCCGGTTCGAATATGTAGCCACCGAAGTAGAATTCTATGCAGAGGCCATCTTGTCTCTTGTAGTGCGAGCAATGCTTTATTAAGAGACGAGCTCGGTCAAGGAGCATATAGAGAGCCTGCATGGTGTACGACGTCCAGCGGCTGTTTGCATGCTCGCAAATATGAACTGCACGCACTTGTAGCGTACCCGAAAACCCGCAAGACCCCACAGTGAAGAAATCAGCACAAACTGAGGGCAGCGACACAGAGAGAGTCTGCAGTCGGGGGAGTTTCAGAAACATTTTACAGTAGTGCTGGCCACCGCTGTTCGGGGAGCCAGGATGCGAATGCCAAAATCCATCTTGCGATCGAGGGCTGTGCTCCAGAATACGGAGCGTCGCGGAGGCTGCCTCAGCCATCGCCACCACGCTGTCAATGGTGGTCGAAGAATTACAAGTCAAGTGAAACTCTTCGAGCCTTGTAGCAGTATTGGCGATCGCAGCGACATCGCTGTCTGTGACGGGCATAAGAGTCGTGTTGCCGAAGATCTTCAGGCGGTGCAAGTGACCAAAGTCTACCGAGGGCAGGGGATCGAGATCGATCCAGTTTGCTTTGTCGATCATTTGTTGGGTCGTCGGTTCGACGCATTGTAACTCGAGGGACTCCAATCGCACTCTGCGACCTGTCAGTAACACCTGCCAAGACTCGTGGCTCAGATACCGAATGGTCGTCCATGGACATGACAACGAAGTAAGGTTTTCGCATTCTTTTAGTGATTGGTATACGAGTGAGACTGTCTCAGCGGTATAGAAGCCATGAACGCATACGCGCCTGATTGCAGACCCAAACCCAGGAAACTCTCTGCAGATGCTGGCTGTTCGCCGTAGGGCGTCCAAAGGGTTCCGATTGACAACAATGCCCGTGGGCCGGTTGATGAGTTCGTACAACGGATAGAGACGCCGATGGGGCGACAGGTCAAACCATCGCTATGCAGTCAGCACCATTCACAGCGCATCCGGATCTTAATTAGCATGTGTGTACTCACCCCCGCACTTCCCCAATTCTTTAGAAAAACCTCACGTAGTGCATAGTCCAAGGCCCAGTCATGCCACTTTCGACACACTGACCGCAATACAGAACTCACGTCCCACCTTAGCTGATCCAAGGGAAGAGGTCCTCTCACATAGCGCTGGCAGTGGGACGGAGACACCAGCATTGATGCACCTGATATTCCATAGGTGAATGTCGGGCTGTCACGTATGTTGGCCTCTGTGACCTCCTCCAGGATTTGGCAGAGAATCTCGAATGGCAATCTTTGGATACTCATCATCCGCGGCTGGTTGGGTTGCCGAATGGAGACAATAGGATTCTGGACAGCGGTAAATGCGAACAGACGAAGAGAAGTCCGAATTCAAGGGCGACGAGGCATTTCTTGCATACGGCGACGCGTTGCAAGAGAATACCGAATGTTCTAGTACAGGCATGTTAGCTAAAGCAACCATTCCTTAGCTGACATTTTGCGCTTGCTGTCGCATTCGAGTCTATAGGGTTCGAGTAATCACCGACAATGTCTGTATTCCCACAGTCTGTATACATCCAAACGATGGCATGACGTGATGGCCATGTAACAAAAGTATTGGAGAGCGGTGCATGGCTTACAGCGTAAGCATTCACAGAACTGCTGAGGTGTATCATCATAGGCAGGATCGCAACAAAGTCGGTATGGTACTCTATTTGGTAAGCCTAGAGCGCATAAAGTGCCGGGTTGTATGTAACGGATTGCAGCACTACCTAAGGGTGGTGTGTATTGAGGCAACCTTTTCCTCGTACAGCATGTACACAAACGCTCTCTTCTGTCTTTCTTGGGCTGCCAGTGTTGGCGCGCACATGTATGTGTCTTTGTTTGCTTGCATGTCGTCATGGCAAGGCAGGGCTTGTCGTTCCGCTACACCATGTACTAATGGCTAGCCAGGTCGCTTTGGTATCCTGGGCCGCTCGGAGGCGTCAAGGAGGCTAACGCGATGTCTGTGTATGTGGATCGCAAACTCAACTTCCCTCTAGGATGTTGCGACAAAGACGGCCAGCCTACCTTGGCAAGCCCCGGCATCTGTCGGGGTCACCTTGACCTGTTCGACAAGCAGGAGCCGCAAGTGGTGTGGCAAGCCGGCCAAGATGCTTACTTTCAGCTTTCCGACCACACGTACACGGCAGGCGCGCCAGTGCTTTGGAACGAGATGAGACGTTGAGGTAGAGTTCTCGCTTAGCTACGGCTTGCTAGCGAACGCCAGATACATGGGGGTTGCATAGCCACTAGCGGCATAAGCGGGGCGTCAGATGATGGACAAACCCCCATGCGCCTTTTCGCTCGACTTTCCGCTCGACTTTTCGCTCGACTTTTCGCTCGCCTTTTCGCTCGCCTTTTTGCTCGACTTTCCGCTCGCCTTTTCGCTCAATGTCTACTTCACGCCCCCGCACTTCATATTCAGACGTCGAAACAGCTTGGAATAAACTATCATCACATGCAAAGTTGCTTAATGGTGGAATTCCACTTTCAAGTGGTGAAAAAAGAAAATTCACAAACTTCGAAGGAGTTCCTTCACGTACTGCACCAGACAAGAAATATCGCAACTTCTTAGAGAGCATTAATTCCCTGAATCGGATATTCTGTTTGCTTGTTTTTTCTCAAGGCAGCATATACAGAACGCATTCTTCTGTAGTTGAAAATTTGGTCAAAAGGATAAACGATAATCCAATACAGTTATCCACGAGATTCCGGTCAACCCTTGAATCTTGCGGCATAGCTCAGTCAACTCTTGAATATTGCGGCATAACTCCGTCAGCCCTTCGATCTTCAGGAGCGGCGCCGAACCAAGACCCTTCAAGTGCTCCTATACAACGCATCTTGCTCAACTATCCGGAAGTGGGGGAGGCGAAAAAGGTGTTTCGTCACGAGATATTCGAACAAATTAGAACATCGCAGCAGGTCAGCGGCGAGTGCAAAGATATAGAGATGGAGTTTCCCGTATTTGCCACTCACCAAGGGTCGGGAGGTCACCCCTCCTGTTTTCTGACACTAGGATTTTGCGAAGAAGCCATGAGAGCGCTTGTAAAAGAGCTTTTCAACGACGAAGCGGACTGGATACCGATGCTTTACCTAAGCCAGCTGGGCGCTCGATGTGACAAAATCCTTGGGGTATTCGGAACGGAAATACACTTAGCGATCACTAAATGTGCGACATATGAAAAAGAGCAAAGAGAGGGAAAGGACACAACAATGTGTGTTAAAGTGTTCTGGTGGAAGGGCAGAACAGCTGTGATGACGTTGGAGATGGATGCGCCAGCAGGGGCTCGGATATCACAGCAACTTTTCAAGTCTAAATGATCTCTATGTATTTCCCTCCTACGATATACAAAGACATATCTTGACTAAGCTCCAAGAGTCCCTCTGTCTTTTTTTCAAGTGCATTTCTCTTGTCTTTCCCCCCACTGTTCTTCTCAATTACCGTTACCTTACTTCCTTGCCACATTACACTTTGGCCTTGGCCCTCAACAAGACTAACACCATTTTCTTTTGCGTGCGAAAAATCTATCTCTGGATTAAAAGGTTTTACATCCTCCGGTTTAAAAGCCTGGTAGTAATTAGACGATGAAATTGTAGACAATAACACACACACACACCATCGGAGTTAAAACGTATGACTTCTGCGAAATGCGATCTTCCTCGAGCTCTCTTACGTATTTCCCTTGCCTTGCATAAACTTCTGATGATGCAGGACGAGGAATTTAAGCGCTCTTCTTACAAAATCCAGAGGTGTGTCGTTCAGGAAGAATAGCCCGGTAAAGGGGCCAGAGTTAGTACTGGGTCGTGCGATAAACTTGATGTCTGAATCGAGCACCTATGATCATGAGCTCCAACACTGATACAGGAAGAGATGAGAGTGTACTGTAGTGAAAAGGTTTGCTGCAGAACGACTTCCGGTCTGCAACCTTAATACTAGGATTAGATCCGCAGCCTGACGGCTTGACTTGAACAGCGTGAAACCAGCGTGAGGACGGTCAAGGATGTTGTCCGGTGCACGATGTACGGGTGGCAGTCGACCGGAGGACCCTCTGGTGGTGCGATATATGCAATCCTAAGCTAGAATTAGTATTGTGCGAGTTGTACGCTAGCATTGGGCAAGCGGTGGGCACCTTGTTCGTGGCAAACTCCTTCTTAACGCGCCAACGCACAGCAGTTGCGAAGAACAGGAAACAACCAAGTGTTGCTTTCGCAAGGCAGACGAGTGAAGCAGACGGCGAGGCTCAGAGAGGGTGCGGGGGCACTTGAGCTAGATACCCCACCAAAGTTTTCTTGTGATGGTGGGGTCTCCTGACCCGCAACTACCAAACCCGCGCGTGTCGGGTGCCACGAAACAGAGCAGGGCTATCGGGCGCGGCAGTAAAAGGCTACTGCAACAGCCTATTTCAAATGCGCGCAAAGTCCTCGCCTTACGATACCATACTAAGCAATAACAGCACTAGTCGTTGGTTTGTCTATGCCGCGTGCAACACGGAGGCCGTTGCCCTGCGCCAGGCTGACTTCGGTAGGTGGTCCAATCAGGGTAGAGCACGTTGAGTACCGCTAACGACAGTGTTGGGTACGTCGCGCGTCTGCGATGGCTCTCCCAGAGCGAACCGCAAATAGCGGCAAGGCTGTTCTACAGTGACCGGTCAAGACAACGAAGCGTTGCGGGAGATTGTATTGGGCTGGTGGTCTTAGCGAATGGCAGATGGCGGGATCCGCTGGCAAACGACCGTTAGCTAGCCGAGTGCGCTAGACAGGCTGTGTACAGCGTATGACTCACTAGGGCAGGTACGTGGGAAAACAAACACCCTCAGCGGTGAGACAGTCAAGGCAGTCAGGGTAGTCAAAGCAAAGGGACTTGAGATTGTAGGCGCTCAAAGAGGGGGACCGATGTGTTATAAGCTCGCGGAAGGGGCTGCAGCGATCATCTCCGCCCTGTATGTACCTGCAGGTGCGCAGCACATTGTCACCGACGGAGGCGCTAGTAGCTCGCACCCCGCAAGACGGTACCCAGCTCAATTGCACGCATCGTCTCACATCCTAGCAGAACGTGGGTGGTGCCGGCTGGACATGACAGAGCTTGCCGATGCTGTCCCGTTTGGCGGAAGCTGCTATAGCAGTTCTCTAGCTTGCGTTCGGTGCTCTCGGCGCTTCCATGCATAGCTACGTAGAGGCCAGAACATTGTCAAACACCTTCAACTGCTTTGATGTTATCGGTGGCGGGCTTGCTGTCAAACCAGGGGCTGTGACGTCATGCAGGTTGCCCAAGACTCGGCGGACCGCCAGGGTATACCCATTGCTCTAGCGATTTCGTGCCACATGTCATATTTATATCTAACACAATCATCAGGGACGCGCGACATACAATAGCGGCAAATAGTATGAATATACATTTGAAGCCAAGAGTAAAAGGAAAGACCCATGACTCAATTCGAAGTAGTCTGAACACCCGCCATGGTTAAGTCCTACATACTTGGCTCACAGTCTTGAGGACGTCCCTCCTTCTTGCTCGTAGTGCATAATTTCTTGAGATGATTGCGGTACCGAACCGGCAGGCAAGAGAGGTCCTTCCAGGTAGTAAATTTGAAATTTCACCCCACGTCATGCTGTTACCCCGTCTATCAATGATTAGAGCATCCTCTTCTTTTGTCCATCTGGCTTTGCTTTGGTGGCGTCGGGGAGCTTGAGGGGTTCGGGTGGCCGGTCGATCTAGTGTTGAGAGGGACGAGTTATCAGTTTTCCGCATGTATGGAGGCAGTGCCGGCCCATATATACCAGGTGACGGTGAGACAGAGAATTGCGTAGACTGATGAGCATTGGCAATAATGGGATAGACTAGGCCCTTCCAGCAGGGGTGCGGATACTTGAGTTGCTGATGTCGGTGTATTCGACGGAAGTGTCTGCCCGCTCGTGACAGGCTTCACCTGCTACTCGAGAATGAGTTCGAGATCCAGGGTGAAGGCGAAAGACTAGATTCAAGCCAGCCCAAGAAAGACGCAGCAATTCTGGTCTCAGATCAGCGGCAAGACTAGAAGATATCGAAAGGAGGACACGACCTTTACTAATCCAAAACGAAACCCCCAGATTTTTTTAGGGAGCTAACTAAGCTTTCTTTTTCTTGTTTTTCTAGGGACACAAAAAACGTATGTTGCATCAAACAAACCAAGTACTTGTTAGCTTCGGCTTGGAAGCTTCTCGCGCTCGACCCATCTCTTCTACAAGCTAGACTGTGCCATCGCCCGGTTGGCGAGCAAACCGTTCGTTTATCCGTGCTTATAATTACGAGTCATTTCACACCGAACAGCTAGGATAGCATATTGTGACCCTTAAATCTTGCAGCTACGATACAATAACGTACCCATCCATCTATGTACTATCATCACCACGTATTTTCAGCACCATTTGTAGAGTGGCTGTCATCTAGACCTTACTGCTGCAGGTGACGTTTTTACAATCCACAATGCGTTGAACGGTGACTTGCGTCTGCTGACGAAGTAACGCTAGTGGCGGCTAGCACGTATTGCATAAACAGACGGCACACTTGTGCTGTGACGGAAACGCCACATTGCTAAATAGGAAGCGCCCTGCAGCGATCGAAAGCGAAGGTCGCGACTAATATTCTGGACGGTCGATGCCAAGGCAGTAGACCAAGTACGCCTGGTTCCGTGTCTCATCCCGCGTCCCGCCTGATCACTTCCTCGATTGTCTTGCATGTTTCGAGCTGCTGCATTTACCCCACTCTGCTGCCCGCCATCTGCAAGGTCTGGCCAACGACATACCATGTGGTTACTCAACATACGTCGACTCCAGAAGACGTAGAGTGACAGACAATAGGAGTCAATGTCTACCTGTACATCTTTGTTCTACTATCGTCATATCCTAGGGGCTGCACCAAAGATGCACATATTTGGTTTCACTTGTGATGTACAGCACGAACCGCCACGCAGCAACTGTGTGTAATGAGGTGTTTGGATTTTTCCCGAAATTTCTGCAACATCCGTTATAATGTTTGCAATCCAGAGCTCTGTTCAAATTCCGGGGCTGCATAAGCATCATGCCAGGGGTAAAGGGTATGTGGGTGCCAACAACACGCCCCCATCCCGACCCGAGTGACATAGGAGTGGAATCCGTGCATGCACTCTTTTTGGTATGCATTCTATATTTGATTTCCTTGTACCATCATCGGGGATACATCTCCGGGGCATTCCTTGCAACTACATCTCCTCCTATATGACCTTGCTTTCCAAGCCAGATTAAGAACGACCAAAACCCTCATGTGTGCTCGCAAAACGGTTCTAACAGTGCTTTTTCTTTTTCGCCTTTTCATCCAGTCGTCCCTTTCTCTATTTTTTAAAAGATAAACTTGTATTATTACCATCCTTATATACGTGTGATCTAGCTGTCACTACCGACCAGCACCGCAGATATGCTTGGAGTTTATGGCTTAGAAAGTCGTACCGTTATGGTCTTACAAACCGTCAAATGCGAACTGTATCGCCAGGACTCTGCTATCAGCTGCTGGGACAATGATTCTCGGCGCATTCTCCCTGGCGAAATCGACAACTCGGAAGAACTGGATACAGAAGTTCTCGCCGTTGGCTCCAAAAACATAGCGAATGAGCCGACCATCGTCCAGAGTTTCAAGGGAGAAAACACCTTCCAGTACGAAAATTCGGAGAGCGAGGACAACATTGACGAGAGCGCCATCGAAGAGGACTCGGACGATGGCGACTGGGAAGACAACGATAGCGAAGACAACGACAGCGAAGACAACGATGAAGAAGCGAGCGACCATTCCCTGTTCCAGCGCGTCCAATTCTATCGCAACCTTCCCTCACGCAAATCGCTCCTTACTGCTGCCCTTCGAAGAGAGGGCCGCGACGGCTGCTCACGAGCTCCCCAGGACACTCCATCGCGCTCGACGCCTGCTATCCGCCGCTCCCGCGCCTCAACACCCAACGGCCCGTCTACCGGCAACTCGTCCCAAGAAGTCGGCCTGATGATGATGGAATTCCAGGAAACTCGCCCCAAGCCCACCACCATAACCACTGACGACGACCAGCCGCCTGCCATGTCGCCCAAGACGACGAGACGCAATATGCTGACATCCGAGTTAACCGGCAGTCTCCGACAGAACCTGCTGTGGGAGAGGCAGCAGAAGAATGCCACCACCAACGCAGTAGCCAAGCGCCAACAGAGCGCAGCTAATCTGCCCGCCCTTCGCCGAGCTATGACCACTGGCGATGTCAAGGGCCTCAACAACAACGAAAAACAACAACAACAACCCGCGAAATCTGGTCCCTTCAAGGACGACAGCAAGCCTAGCAGTACCTACAACCAGTTTTTCGACTCTGGACTTGGCGACTACCACAAGTCGGGCTGGTAGTCGAGCGTCATCGTCGGTGGGGTCAAGGTGCCTTTCCATCAGGCAAATGGCTAGTAGACAAAGTAACTCTACTATACCGTATCATGTTCACCCTTTCTTAGTATTCTCCAATCACCTGCGAGGATGTGTCTGGATTCATGATGACCAAAGTTCATATAAGTAGTATTCTATCTTAATCTTTCTTATCTGCATTGCGTACTGTTGTCTGCACATCACTGTTTGCCGTCGCTGAGCTTGTTGCCTTATTTCCTCAAGAAACTTTGTCACCACTAATAACCACACTTCCGTCTTCATCCTCACCTTCCTCCTTGTCCTTAGGCCTCTCCCTGATTTGGCAAATGTCCCGCTGTCTGCTTCCTCCACAGCTCTGCATACTTGCCTTCTTCGTTCTGCAGAAGCTCTTGGTGTCTACCCCTCTCGATGATCTCGCCCTTCTCCATCACTAGGATTTGATCGGCGTCTGCAATTGTGCTTAACCGGTGGGCAATCACAAATGTTGTGCGGCCTTTACTCAGTTTACGAATGGCCTGCTGAATGAGTGTTTCAGTGGAAGAGTCGATAGCCGATGTTGCCTCATCCAGCATTACGATTTTGGGGTCCTTGAGGAGCACGCGGGCAATAGCTATGCGTTGCAATTGTCCACCCGACAGCCGTACGCCGCGCTCTCCCACCTTAGAATTATAACCGTCTGGAAAGCCGACAATGTCGTCGTGGATGGCAGCAGCGCGGCAGGCATCTTCGATTTCAGCGTCGGTGGCGTCGAGTTTGGCATAGCGAAGGTTTTGGCGAATGGTTTGATTGAACAAAACGGGATCTTGAGGCACGAGGCCTGTGGCATCGCGCAGACTAGCCTGGGTCACGGAGCGGAGGTCTTGCCCATCAATCATGATAGAGCCGTTGGTGACATCGTAAAAGCGGAACAGAAGTTTGAGTATGGTTGACTTTCCGCCACCCGTCTCGCCAACAAAGGCGATAGTTTGACCGCCTGAAGCTTTGAGGTTTACACTTTTGATGATTGGCTTGCGCTCGTCGTAGTGAAAGTCGACATCCCTGAATTCCACCTCGCCAGTGTGCACAACAATGTCCTTGGCGCCACCCTGGTCCGTGACAGAAGGCTTGGTGTTCAGCAGCTGGAGCAGGCGTTCGGCGTCAATCAGAGAGCTAGTAATTTGTCGGTAGCTGTAGGAGAGGACGTAGAGCGGCGAGGTCATTGTGTTCCAATACATGATGAGCGTGACCAGGTTGCCAACTGGCTTTCGTCCGGTAACAATCTGCGTCATGCCAAAGACACAAGCACTAGCGAAACCAAAGGTCGTCAAAATATCTTGCGCAGCGTTTCCACCCATGGATCTGAAGTAGTACGCGTACTGTGCTGAGATGGTGTTGACAATGTTCTCAGCGTAGCGCTTGTATTCGAATGCCAAGCGGTTGAAGTAAGCGACTGTCTGCCAGTTGTGTACTGTCTCATTGACGGTGGAGCTTTCTGTTCGTTGCTTCTCCACATAATCTCGTCGCTTGGGTTGGGATAGCGTCGTAGAGTAAAGTCCAATGGCAATGTATGCTGCACCCATGAACAGAACAATGAATGCCATGTATGCATCGAATAAATGGGTTACGTAGTACATGGCAACAAACAGATCCAGGAAGATTGGCATAGTGTCGAACAGCACCATTTCGATGAGCGTATTCAGCGAAGACGCCTGCTCAACCGCCTTGAGCACCTCGCCCGAGTCCTTGGAAGCGTGAAAGTCCATGGATAGACCTAGCACGTGCTCGTAAGCTAACAGGGTAATGCGCCGATAGGCTGAGTTTGAGGTGAAGAGACTGGCTGCGTTATTGACGGCTCCAAGCCCAGAATAGCTGTCGAGCCAAGAATACAATACCCAGAGCCCGATGTCCTTCCATGCCATGACACCGCTTTTGGTCTCGTAAGCTTTTTGTAATTTAGTGATGATGATACCGAGCTACCGAGGTGTAAAAAGGTTGAGAAAACGCTTTAGTACCATGTATAAGATTCGTACGCCGAGACACGCCATGACCTTCCAGTCGTTTGTTGGAAATAGATAAGGCAGAAAGATCATGAAGCCCTTCAAATAGCTGCACCAGCTACCCTCTTCTTCTAGACGCTTGGCTTGTTGTGCCTCGATGCCTTTGTCATCTTTATTTTGAGGGCTGTCTTTATTGTTGTTCCTGTCTTGGGTGATGGCATCATAGTCTCGGTTGACGCTGGCGGCTGGCGAACCCTAGGCTTGTTTGACAAGGAGTGGTTGGCGCTCTTCGTCTGTGCTGGCTTCTGCCTGTTTGGTGACGAGAATGACGAATGAATCGACCAGCAAGAGCAGCGAAATGAAAGCTCTGATACAGCTAATGAGTAGTGGCGGGCATTTCTGTCGAACTTGTTGTGACTCTGCGGAAACCATGACCAGGCACGTCGTCGCTTCGAATGCAAACTGGAGAGCGAAAGCGCCAAAGTAGGCATGCCAACGCAGGAACTTGCGAGACCACAGGAGATAGGACAAAGGGGTCCAGAAGAGAATTGAGCTCAAACATCGTATCGCCAAGAACTGTGGTGCAGTGTACTCGGGATCTGCTATTGAGCAGCTGAGGTAGTAGAGGACCTCTGTGATGTATCCAACGAGTATGGTGAGCACAAAAGCCAGTATACTGATCCTCCTCTTCTTTGACACTGCTCGCCCGTTTCGCAAGGTGCAGAAACCGAAAATGCACGATAACAGGTAGTAGAAAATGATCGTTGGGACGTGGAGGTAGACTAGAAGCGTAACGGTCGTGTGGAAAGGAGGCTGAGACGGGTCAGGGCTCATGGCGATGGTGGCAGCGGTGTTTGCTTTGTGGGTATTCTATGTGTGATCGCAAAGTGGCTCTGATTATGCGACTAGGACGTGAAGTACTTTAGTGGTGGGGAGACTGGCTGGATAGGTAGTTGTGTTCTTGTCTACGGCGGTAGGAACGACCTGCGCTTCCTCTAGCAATCTCAACCTAATGACTTTTCTAAGGGAGACCGGTGAGAGCGAGTTTGAAATCCTAGCTAGGCAGCGGCATATGCAAAACGAAGGACGAGAAACCCTGTACTAGGGTTTGGGGGCTGTAAAGCGACGAGAAATGGACACACAATGTGAAATGGGCGGCATGTACAAACACGTCTTGCTCTGCACGATAGCAATCTGGCCTAGAGGCCCAGTCTTTTGTTGGTATCCGTGCAGCAGCTCCGTTGTGTGCGCAGAAAACGCCACTCACCGGCGAAAAGATGCGACACGACGCCTGTGCACCCATCTGACTAGAAGCCTTTCATTGGGCTACACTTTCTGCTTGTGGAGATCAGCCATGGCAAGTGCATGGGGTACGTAATGCCTCGAAGCGAGCCAGCCACCTGCGTTATTAGATTTTGCGTGACAGCTTGCACCGAAGCTTTCCTTGCACATCCATGACTTGTGCCGTTGTAGCTACCTCTCTACCCTCATGTGCGGCCGGCAATCGCTACCAGTAGACTCAAGTAGTAATGGATTAGTATACAGTGACCAAAGTACGCCTGGGTGGACTGTGGTAAGAACAGGCAGTAGAGAATCATGGCGTGTTCGTGACAAGGACGAATTTATTTGAAATAATGTATGCATAACTTAGGTATGAGCCTCTAGCCCTCTTGGCGAGACCCACATTCCCGCTCATTTGAGAGTATTTCTTCCTGCCATGCAGCGGCATCCCGGACTGGGTCAAAAGGCACAGGGTTCTTGGTCGCGGCGTCCGGCTTCGGGTTCCTCTTCGGCTCAGGAAATCCTTTTCGTTTAAGCTCATCCAGAAGGCTCCTCTTTCCTGAGACACCGTTAGCACCAGGCGCCCAGGAACTGATCACATTACGTGCTATCGTATTTCCGTTTCCTCAATCGTGTTGCTATTGATGCCTGAATATCACTCCTCTTCGGCTCAGGAAATCCTTGTCGTTTAAGCTCATTCAGAATATGGTTCACTATCCTTTCCTGTTTATCCTTGGCAACATCTTCCCATTTCGGCAGATCATTGTCACTCTTATCACTCTGGAGCTCTGTCACTTCCAAATTCACGATGCGCTGTTCAGGGTCATAAATTTATCATAATCTAGAGGATAGGGACGCGCTCTTACGTTGTATTCTTGCTTCTGACCAGGAATGAGCGTCTCCACGTAAGATTTCACTTTTTTATTCTCGGAAGAGTTTTTTCCTTTTCCTGTATCTGACATCCTGTTGGTCGGCTCGAGCGTTCTTACTAGAGATCTGTGGATTTCTCAGACCCCGCGTGGCTCTGGCGTTGCCTGTTGGTCAAAGCGTATCGGTAGCCTATCAGCTGCACGTACGGCTGACTTTACCACTGTTTGTCATGTGGTCTGTGCCATGCGGGGCTCCCTGAGGCTTGCCCACAACTTGCTTCTACGTCCTAGTATACCATTTTCCATGCTGATATTGGGAGTGAAGCTCCCGCTGGGCGTTGCACGGCGTTGGTAGATGAGTTACGTCACGTGGAAATGACGCAGCGCTGCATCATGGTCAGCATGAAAGTGTGTGATACATTGCGCAGCAATGTCGCTATATCGTTGCTGGCAAGGGCGTCAATACTGTCGCGCCACCACCGTTTTCGCACGCGGTGACGAGGGTCGAATTTGCCGCCAAGCCACACGCTCAGGCCAGCTTACGACACACTGAGCCGAGCCGTGGTCAGACCAATTTACGACGCTCTGCACCCACTGAGGTCGCCGTGCTGCGCCCGGACCATTTTACGACACAGCACCGTCGACTCGCCGAGCCGAGCCACGCCCAGACCAACTTACGACGCTCTGAGCCAACGGACTTGCCGTGCGGCGCCCGGACCAAGTTACGACACGCAGTGTCATTGACCCGCCAAGCCAAGCTGAGGATCAGACCAATTTACGACGTCCTCGACCGATTGGCTCGACATGCTGCGCCCGAGCCAATTTACGACACCTACCTAGTAGTTACAAACCGCCTTACCTTGTCGTTTTAGCGCCATCGCTTCGAACCTGTGCATCCGGCCGCCGACGATCACGGAACGGCCCCAACCAAGTGAGGCGGTACACTGAGCACGGTCGAACTCACCCCACGTTCGGCCGCTTGCTGGTTTCCGGCCCTTGTGGTTCGCGCTTGGGTGGATGCCGTGCAGCGCGAGAGCGACAGTGAACTGAAACGTTGGTCAACAACGCCCCGTCGGGTGGCATTGGGAGTAGATCCAACGGCGTCAGTGAGGGCAATGCTGTTATCACTGTAAGAAAACAGCTTCCCCAAAGCAGCATAATTTGCTTGTTTGTTGTTTGCACATGCCGCAGCACATTACTTACAACCGACATGTGAGAGGCGTTGTGTGTTCGCTTTCAGCTAAATAGCGTAGTTCATATTTTCGAACAAGTGACATCCTTTTGCCTCCGCAGCGACCTCCGAGACAGATCTGCAACATCTTGTGTATGCAGTGATAATAGCGCATCTCCATAGCAAGCAATCCTCCGTGGCCACCACATCAGCATGTGACTGCTTATTGCATTCCAAAGGCAGGCCGTGCTGCGCCACTGCTGCTCAGAAAAAACCGTGTTGCTATCGCGGTATACCATCTGGAAGTCGACTTTTCTCTTCTCAAGGAGCCGTGGTCGTTGATTATACTAGTTTACGAAATGAAACTTTTTCTAACGTGTTGCAACATACCTTGTAACAGAGTACTATTTATTCGGATGCTCCGTCAATAATTAAAACAATTACCTAAAGGTGAGTGAGTGCGCCTGATAACAAAAGCATGATTTTTATGTAGCTCATGGGGGACAGGAGATTCCTGGATATGTCTAAAACTCTATGCATACAGATGAAAAAGTACGCCGAATGCAAAACTACGCCTGAATTCGCGACTGCCATTTTTGAAGGGGTGTCATCACAACCCCATCTGCCCCGGGCTTCGCAGCTCCTTTGAACCTGTTTCTGCCACTGACGGAGTAATAAACTAAAGAAAATAGAATAGCAGACGTAAACATAACGCAAGCCCAGTTCATCTCAGCCAGTGATGGGTTTGGTGAGCTGGGAAAACACAAAAATACAATAGAAAGTGACAGGTAAACAATAGCAAACAGATTTACGGGCCAGCCTGCTTTTCCAATAGAAAATTTTCTCTGAGGGAGACCAGCACCAATAAAACGCCTCCAGACGACACAAACAATAGTGACAAGATAAGAGGAATAAAGGGATATCATAGAAAGCGAGACAATGATGTTGAAAGCGATCTGCGAGAAGAGAGGTATGACGCTCATTATTAAGGTGAAGATTAGCGTCAACCCCACCGAGTTCGAAGGGATTCCATTTTTGACCTGAAAAAAGTAATTAGAAGAAGATATTCAAAGTAATAAATAGGACTTACAGAAGATAGGAGATCTGACCATGGAAGGCCATCATCCCGTGCAAGGGCGAATGTCTGGCGTGACGTAGTTGTACTTTGATTAACACAACCAGCTAGAAGCAGGAAACAAACTGAGGCCACCATGACGCTTGTGAGTACGATAGAGCCTGTTACATCCACCAGAGTCTGGATCCATGGTTGACCAAATGGAGTGTTCAAAAGGGCATTGTAGTCATTGCCCTGTCTTAGAAAGTTGACAACCGTCATAGACAGCGCAGCTACGCCGCTCAAGAGAAATGAGGCAACCATTGCCTTTGGCTGAACCTTGGATGCATCTTTTACCTCCTCGGCTAGATGTGTAGCTGAATCTCCACTGCCCATGGTAAATATAGGAGCTATAATACCGATGAGTGTCGAGCCAATGGTACTGTCCCATCCACTCAGGTTCTTGAAGTCGAAGAAGACTCCTTTAGCGTAGGGTTCCGGGCCCATGATGTTAAGTACAAGCATGAAGCCAAAGAATCCAAGTAAGTAGAGGATAATCATACAGCCTTCTAAATGCGGGAGCCATTTTGCACCCACAGTGTTGACTGACATTGAGATGAAGGCGACCATTATGCAGAGAAGCGTGCTGTGGAATGGTTCCGGCTTATAGGATTCGGTTGTCAACACGATAAAGCCCCGAATCTGTTCACCAGTTGAGAAGCATGTACCGGCCATTCCGACTTGCCATCCGATGAAACTTAGCCATGCTGAAAACCGTGGTCAGTAATATTCGTTAAGTTTTGTTCGAGATCAACATACCAACACAGTAACTCAAGATGTTTCGAAACCTCTCTGGTGCAAGCTGTCCGACCCAATAGTATTGGGCACCAGATGTTGGGTACACGGACGCCAGTTCAGCTAGGGAGTATGTGACAGTACCCATGCCGCACAGAACGAAACAAAGCATCCAGATACCACCAGCTGGCCCGCCATTTTTGAGAGATACTCCGTTGCCACTTGAGAGATAGGCGAATCAGCATCGCAGTACTTCTTAATAACGCTGGTCGTGTAGGCGTAGCTTCCGTTAAGACGTACATGAGTGCGTATGCCCAAGTATTACCAAGCAGTACTCCAAAACCTAGCAAACCGCGATATCCAAAATTTCGCTGTTGACATGGTTACTTTGTGCACAAGTGAAAGCAATGACTCTGTGACTCACATTAAGCTCCTGCTTCTTGCCCATACGCGTCATATCCCGAGCATCAGTTTCTGTGTTGTATGTTGAAGTCATGCTGGCGATGGGAAAAACTAAAAAGCAGTGGAAAATACTGAGTCAATGATGTTTTCGTGCTGGGGAAGCTAGTACGGTACAGCAAACAGTTTATAAGAGATTCATAAAACACGACTATCACCCAAGTAGCGAATTAACAAAACAGCCCATGCAGTGTCAAATGAGAAGGACCCCCCGTTGCCATCCTTGCAAACAGATCCTTGCACCCTGATACCTGCGCAACTAAGTGGCGGTCACCTTCCGGTGGCGTCGCGGTAGGATGGGGCCTCTCGGGTCTATTTGGAGAGGAAAGCCGGTCCGCAGATCCTGCATCATGCATGATACCACGGAATGCACTCTTTTGGTCTTCCGTGCGCTAGCAGAAGGTCCGGGATCATGGTCTGGGCCGTTATCCATGTTTGTCTGTTGGTGGCTGCATTAGCTTTCGGCCATATCCCGCATTGGTTCCCGATCTGCAAAAGACTCCGGAACCTTGGTAGTGACGGCATGCTAATAGAACCAATAGTGAAAATAGGTGATATTCGATTTATTAGAAACTCCCTGTGAGAAAGGCTGTTTCCTAATACAGAACTAACATGATTTTAGGATACTTACGCTCCAGAATGCGGACTTTCGTTTCCTAATACCAGATTGCGGTGCACTGTGTGCAACTGTCCCACAGGGTATTTAGCCCGAAACGAAAGATAAATCAAATCTCAGGAATCGCGCGTGCCGGTAGTATTTTGTTCCAAAGAGAGTGAAGGGGAATAGTTCCCGTTACATGGTAAATTACCAGCACGTGATTAATATACTCCCCTGCTTGTTGATCTGTACTTACTCTAGTGGCGATGCGTTACAGGAGGGTGATACCATCCATGTATCATGTCGGCACTTTCTTCTCGTCGAACTATGTGGGCCCTTGCTGAACGGCAGCTTGTCTCTATCCCGCTTTTGGCACGACCATAGCAGGGGCACGGCAGTGGCTATGTGATATATATTTCTATCTCTACCATTCAATTCTATCGACCTATGCGCACTGTTTGACTCGGACTTCGTTTACTTCCAAAACCCACTTACAACAACTATGATTTCCTACTACAGAGACTTACGAGCCGATCGTCTCGTACATTCAACTGCAAATAATAACAGTAAACTGACTTGGGTGGTTCTCTTGTTCTCATGGGTTTGTGCAGTCATAGTGGCGATAATTCACATACTCATCAAGAAGAACAAATATAAACTCGAGGATCATTTCATTCTCTCCGCATATGTATGTATCAAAGAACCCTATCCCTAGCATTGCACTAGACTAATAGCGATCGAGATTGCGAGCCTTGTCGTATGGATACTCTGGACTTTAACTTTAACATATGGTCTTGGACAGCCTTTCACCGTTCTTAATGACAGGGATATATCAAATACCCAATTGGTGCGTTGAGCTATTCTTTCCACTATGTAATCAAAACCTCGATCTTGGCTAACATTTCTGCCAGTGTTTGTTCTTGAGCTATGTCTTCCTCAATATCCCGATCGCTCTATCCAAGATTTCTGTCTTGATGCTTTTCGAGAACGTCTTTGGACACATACAGCGTGTGCAACGCATGGCTTGGGGCACTATAGTGCTGGTTACTATTTGGTGTATTGCTAGTAGTGTTGGGATATCGATCAACTGTTCACCGGCTACTCTTTTGCCAAACGCTGGTGTCGAACACTGTATTAGTTCGGTAAGTGTTCCTGTACAACATCGGTAATTGGTAAACGCTGACCACTGTGCTAGAAAATTGGTCTCACAGTTATCGCAGCACTTGAGTGGCTCATTGAATTGATCACGATGATACTACCAGTATACGGCTTCTGTTTTACCATGAAACCTTGGAAACATATCAAGACTCACTTTTGGATACCCCTTTTGATATCGCTGTATGTCACTATCAGATTAGGATCTTTTTTCAACAGAAACTAAATAATGCTTTGATAGGAACATCTTCTTTTCTGTCATGCACCTGCGATCTTATTCCACATTTATGGATGAGCGTCAACCACCCACCCATATCGTTTCGACCTTTGATTGGGCAATTGGCCTGCTGACTTACAACCTTATATCTGCGACACTTCCATCGCTGAAGAAATTCACCAAACCATTCGATTCAAAGGGCTTGATTGTACCTGAGGAAGGTTTAAATATGCAAGTAAAAGCTGCAGAAGAAGTAAAATCGCACCAGACAGTTTCCAGCACCGGATGTCCATCAATTACCAGTCATGAGTCTCAACAACAACTCATCTAGTAATAGCAATGAAATAGTTAAAATGAAGCACTGGGCAGCGATGCCCTCTTTCCTCTATTTATACAGGATTTTCGAATGGATGATGTGTACACACCATCATGTTGGAGATTGTATTTGAAATTACTATCGTCGAATCTGACAGATTTTTTACTCGTCGTCATATAAGAATATGATGAATGAAACCGTTCCTCTTGCTACTTAAACTTCCGTTGAATGGGTTCTTGGACCACCGTATGTTTGTAATCTGGTTCAGATCGCAATAGATGTCGATTGTTCTAACGTGTTTGCGATGGACATAGGCTGGAAAAACGATTAGCCTTCATTGTAAAGAGTTATAGACTGACATACAGATGACTCCTGATCCTTTAGGTTGCCTGGAAGAAGTATGCGTAACATTTTGTAGGGAAAGAACCGCAAATTGGAAACTGATATACCAAAGAATATGAACTTTTCAAGCATTAGTCAAAGATTGCTTTGTGGAGAAGAGAGGAGTACTAGTTGCTTATCTTCCGTAATTTGCTTTTTGATAAAGGTTTCCACCGAGAGCACAAAGAAAGCAATGCATTGAGAAATCGCTACTGCGGCATGCAAGACCAGTACTACCGAGCAAGTTATCTTGCGCCCCATTCTGGGGCTCATTGTGGGAACTGGTTGCGATATCCAGATAATGATGGCAGCAAAAATGGCTTTCGTAAGACAAATGGCTGTAGCGAGGAGAAAGATTATTGCCTGGATCACAGCATTTGCTTTCTCATCGATAACTTTGCAACTTCCAGAATTGAGAACAAGTGGTAAAAGCGACAGCAATAGACTTGCTAGGCCATAGGAGAGGATCGAGAAAATCCCATGTGACATTTCTTGAGGTACGAGCAGAGAAGTATGGATACCCTGCAATAGTCAATACAGTGAAGAATTGAAGGGTAGAGAACACTTGCCTCCGAGACTACTAGTAAGATACACGCACACTGCTCTATAGCCACTGAAAGTGCAGGAAACTTTTCTGTTGAGGCCAAAATACAGCTCACTGCTGTTAGGACAGGAGTGAGAATCCAGCTCACGCGCAGAACCGTGTAAGCGATCTCGCAAAGATTTTTGCTCCAATGGGCGCCGAGCAGAAAGGTGTTTTGAGACTGGCGAGAATACAATTGTACCCACGTTGCTATAGAAATAATAACAGTCTCCGCAGCGATAAAACCAAGGATAGCTTGACGATAACTCGACATTGCAACAAGTTCAGCGAGGGAGGCGCAAATTGGCGTATAAACATCCTTTAAGAACTGTGTTCATAAGCCACATTTATGCAGCGCCATCCATGCACAATCTTGCTGAAAGTGGATGGTATCCCCCACGCAAGAAGACACCCTTAAGAAAATGTTAGCTGTCGCATAGTCGGGCTGCTAGCAACAGGAGACAGAAGTGGAGACCTCCAAATAAAGCAAAGTCTTATCCAAAGGAGGCAGTATTAGCCGTCTGAGATACTACCCAGTCTCTCTGCTAGAGCGATACCCACTTCGATGAAATAACATGATCTGGGAAGCCCGTGCGTGAGTGGCGAACATATCTTTCCGGGGCTAGATCGCGTAAATCCCTTTCCGCGCAGTCCGACGATGGATTTGCCTGTTTTCTTGCGTCATGATTATCATGGTAATTCATGGCTCTTTGCCCCCAATATGTTTGGGTTATAGGAGCTTGCTATACTATATTCCTTTGTAGTGAATTTGTCAAAATGATACTGGAGATTATTTGGAATTCTTGCTTATTAACTAAGTGCACATGCCTGCTGGATGCGTGGAAAATGTGCCACGAATGAATGATCTGTAACATTAGGGGTCTTGTCTCAGGAGTGGGGTGTAATGCTGCACCAAGCAGAAAACAGCCTGAGGCGTATTCAAGGACGTCTCATTTCTATCCAAAAGACCCTCCTAGTCTACGATTCTCTGGTCCTTGTGGGGATCTAAGAGGAATTGCTGTAGCAACTTGCTGCAACAACTAGTCGTGCAAGGTCACTTCGCAGACATAATTGGACGCTGTTGAAGCGGTTGATCTGGGTCCAAACAGTGATAGGGAGAGAAAAGAGGGCATTCGAGGACCTAGCATCCTGGGTGCCCTCTAGCTTGATTTCCATTTACGTAATCTAGTGTGGCAGGGGATTGCGGAGTCATCTCGTCAATTCTTCAATGTCCTGCATGTCGAGAGCTTCGTTAACAAACGCTGTGAGTAGATTACGTGGGGCTATCCGGCTTGACAGCTGGGACTATAGCCCTGCCTTCCTATCCTCCTAAGACGATTGAATCTCTTTTATGGCGCTGATGGTAGCATGGGATACGTTCCGGTTTCAAAGACCATCGGTCCGTCACGAGCACTTAACAAAGGGTGATGAGAGTGAAGGGAGAAGAGGCGGAGTTCGTAGTTGAGGGCTTTTTAGAAGCAGCATTGGGGTTTGCGCTGGCCATTTCCGTTGTAGCAGCTAGCAGCTCCACGTATGCCCTCATGCCTTCGGCGACTGGGCAGCAGTCCATTATGTGAAGAACATCACATTCGGTCGTAGTAAGGGCAACAGTTTCGGTTGTCCAATCTGATTCGCTGGTGCGAAACTTTCCATCAGTGCCCAATGCACCACTGTGGGCTTTATTAATAAACCTTGGATAGAAAAGAACACAAACAACTCGAGTATTAAACACCCAAGCTTCAGTTTGCACTCTGCTCCTTTAATCTGGCGTTGTTTGAGCTCACAGTGAACCCGTCCATGGCGGGAGAAGTCAAGGATTACAAGACAGTCTGTCTAAAGTTCCGTCTGCATAACCCCGACCGACAGCTTATTCAGAGCTTCCGCGAACGTGAGGTGAAAGTACCGGACACCTTTTGGGTTCTTTTATGGTGTTATATGTACATAAAGCGTGAGAATTGGGAAAAGATCTTTGATTCAAGACAGCTGACTGGTTGCTTGCGTCACTAAGGGATGGACGTTAATCAACTAATTTACGTTTGGAGAGCTTTGTAATAAGAATGAATCCTAGTGACGTTGCTCTCTTGATTAACTACTCGTAACTATTGCAAACGGCCAAACGGCCAGTTTTTAATAACTCAACTCGATAGAAATGCGTCGAACATGCACAAAAACTTTGTATAGTAAGTGACAGTATATGGTGATGAACGCTGTAAAAGCATACTTTCTAACAGTCAAATGACTTGAGGAACTAACTGTTAGCAAGTTTGCCCAAAAGCCTTCAGTCCGTAACTCTAACTTTTCAAGTACGAATTTGCTCATCGTAACACATAATAATAGGGCAAGGTAGTACACGAACAATTCACGCATATTTCGCCAGAACACTACCCCACTGTAGCCGGGAAGCGCTATCACTTCTACAACCCGTCCTCGATCCAGGCGCGAGCAAGGCTGCCTATATTCCCAATAGCTGCCTGGGTTAAGGGGTGCTCAAGAAGGGGCCTCTTCTGACGAATTTGGTCAACGAGCTGCGGATCATACGCGTCGTCCCACGGGTAGAAGCGAACATTCCCTGGTATTGGCCGGTTTACTGTTAGTATCTCCAAGGCGGAGTTGGATAGATACGTCACTGGAGAGACTTTGGCAAGACGAGAAACTAGTGTTGCATCACTCCGAAGCGAGTATAGATAGAAAATTCCTCGGAAGACAAAGTCTGGATCTGCGAGAGACCAATAAGGAATGTGAACCTTAACGGAGACACGAGCGTGACCCGCACACCTTTGGATAGTCTCGAAGAGTTTGCCTTGGGATGATTCACTTGCAAAGGATATGCAGCACTTGATGGCAACTGACCGAACCTTTGGAAATTGCTCGAAGAGGACCAGGCACTGCTCGAAAGCATTCATCGTTGAAGAGCCCTTTGTAAACACCACGTTGCCGTGGGGGGCCAACGCAGACGATTCGTCACGAAGCTGTCTGCACACATGCTTTAGCTGATTGTAGTCGATCCCGTGGCGCTTTGCCTGCGTCTTTGCGGCACGGCATGAACGATCGTAAAGCTTTGCGAGAACACCCCTGCGGCTCGAGGCTCCCCCCGCCTTTCTGCAAAGCCTCCCGACACCGTTTTTGCCTATAGTGTAAAGGAGTCCCCCAGCATGGTACAATGCGTACTTGTAAATCTCATCGCGCAGCTCACGTGGAAGCCGGAACAATGGAGACCGTTCCATAATAAAGAACAAATAATGTGGATACGGTACCGTAAAGCATGTTATTTTATAACAGCTGGAGTCGTAAGCCGTAAGGTCATCATGTTTTGTCATCCTTTTCGCCCGATCGAGACTAGGGCGTACAGATTCAGGACGTTTCGGTGATGTCAATCAAGCGAGAAACAGAAGACCATCTTCACCAGTAGTGCGACTTGCGACAGAACAGGTACTGGATTTCACTACTTTTGTACACAGAATCGATATACATACAGTATCTAATTGCGCAGGCATAGGTGGTTGACTTTGGTGAGCATTACTGCGTATTGTGGTGGGCCACGGGTAAACCCTACAGCAGAGGCAGGGATTAATAGACAGACCTGGCCACGCTTGCCTCATATCACACAAGCGCAGGCGTACCGCAGCTCGGCTAGTGGCCCAAGGCAATACCTAATCAGCTAGCGACATACTATTAATAAGTGCTGCGTAACGTCAGAGCTACGTGGGGTCTGAGTGATCTTAAAGCAGACTCAGCGCAGTCAGCATCATGCACAATTTGCCTTGGGGGTTCTCATCAAAAGACGTTCGGAAATATTCTGAGCTGACCCCAGAACAATGGGATGAACTTTTTGTAAGGTTTGATTCGTGTTTCTCAGTCATGAACAGTGCGTACAGTTGTTAGCGATTGCGGCTTCACCCCTGCGCACAGCTGCGCAACGGTTTTGAACTGTCTCACCCTCCGTATGTGACTTAGCGCTAGATGTCTGCTACGGAATAGTCGATGTGATTGGTCAGTCATCGATCTAACGATGACTGATTTTGTTGAATGCTGCACGCAGAGGTGAAGCCGCAATCGCTAACGACTGTATAGCCTCCTTATACACTCTCATGCACTTGCAGCTTCCGGTTTCTGTAAGCAGGCGACTTTTGATCCCATGCTAAGCCTCTCTCGTTCATTGGTGAATTTACCTGAATAGTGCTAGCTCTTGTCAGCAATGCCATGGATGAATCTTTTCTTCGATACTCCGGCCAATCAAATGGAGATATCTATGGAGTCTAAGCCTCTTCTGAGCAAGCGTATACTTGGAGAATTGATGACCCATGCGAGATGACAACTGAGCCGTGTGTGCAAAGCGGAAGCTGCAAGTGCATGAGAGTGTATGTAGTACGAGTATCGCTATGCAGTTATGTGTTCCATCTCATCACCACACCCGGGCCTTGGGCACTGTCCATGATTTCAGCGTTGAATCGATTAATGCTCAAGTTCTAGCACATCCTGTCCTAAACCATCTAGGCTGTACGCATTCTCATATCCGATTAGTCTTGATCTGCCTCTGCAGCTACAGTCGCTAACGATCGCGGCTTCACCCTTACATGCAACTGCGCAACCGTTTCGAACAGCCCCACCTTCCATACAAAGCTTAGCATGGAAAGTCAGCTACAGAAAAGCTGATGTAGTTGGTCAATCTCCGATTTCATGATGACTGGACTTTTGGAATGCTGCTTGTGGGGGTGAAGCCGTAATCGCTAATGACTGTAACTAGCCCTAGTCAATCGCGCTCATTTGCTTGGGTCGTACTAATCACAGCGGGTGCACTGCTACGTCTGTGGAGGAAATGCAGGGTATCCGTATGACTACATAACAGCAAGCTGGCTCTATCATTTTTACCAGCAGCTTAAGGTTCAGCACATCCAGCTAAGAACTAGCTAATCTGATGAATCACATGGCGGCGTGTGTTTGTGATGCTAGCGATCAACTCCTCTCAGCCATTTCGGGGTAGGACGTAAGACTTCCTGTTTCATACGGTATTAACAGGAGACAGGTTGCGAGATCGTGGCGAATTTTCTGACCTTGTGCTCAGTCATGACGTCGAAAGCTTCCAGGTTCACCGTATTGTTGTGTGTGCTCAGTCCAAGGTTCTCTACAAAGCATGCACAGGAGGATTCGAGGTGAGTTAGTGCCATCGCAGAAGGCTCTATTTACTGATACAACGGTACTAGGAAAAGTTTACAGGCACTATTCAGATGAATCATGTGCAATATATAGAACTGAAGAAACTGGTCGACTTCTTCTACAACTCCGAGTATGACGACTGCCTGCCAGAGGATGCCGACCTATATCTACTTCAACTGCACGCCAGGATGTTTGCACTTGCGGACCAGTACGAAATTCCAGGTTTGAGTGATTTAGCTGCAGAGAAGTACTCCTTGAGGTGCACCGCATCACGAACACTAGAACTTCTAGTGTCACTCCGAGATGTTTATGAAACCACCCACTCGAATATTAGACGACTGCGCGACACGGCATGTATGGCTGTCCGAAAGCATTTGCCGGTGATCCTCAGGAATGAGAAAGCTGCGGAAATGTACGACAAGGCTCTCTCTGAAATTCCAGACTTCACAAAAGATTTATTGAAGTGCTATGTTAGCGATCCTTTATATGGTCATTGCCAATCATGTCGCTCGGATCAGCCGATGAATGCATTGCAAGGAAGGTGCAAGAGATGTAAAAAAGGCAGTACGATCTATGGCTAGTAAAGCATTCGAGAGCTGTGCGGAGGTCTTGCAGAACAGGGGTGTGGATAAAGTGGTATAAGCCTATGGCTACCTGGAAGTAGCGGAGGCTATTCTTAGCAGCTTAGCCCTCACAGAACTTATTTTTTCTGTATCCTACTTTGATCTTGCTTGTCTATTTTTCCAAATCTGCTAACTAAGGTAGTCAGCCCTTTCGTGGTCTGCGCCCTAGGTGTAAGGCAAGATGGCATAATGTGGAATATCATCGCCTAACAGCAAACTTTGTTAAACTGTGTTTGTCGTCATCTTTGCGTTGCAGAAGGCGTATGTTTGCCTAGATCCCTCATGGTTGTGCCATTAACACAACAAAGTCTAATAGAAAGTGCTGGAAGAAAGGTCACATGACTCATCAGCGCAAAATTCACGTGAATATATTCCAGATGACAAAACTAGACTCGCGAATTCTGCTAATCGACAGAGAAACTTTCTAACTACCACTCCCGAGCATTATCTAGCATATTGAGACAAGGATCCGAGGCTTTCATACATGAAGCATCGCCCTATTTACCCGACGAGAAAATTCCGACTGAGATAATTAGTTATATAGGCAGAGATGCAAGTTGAAGCGCAGAATGCGGCTGCCAGCATATTAACGACCCATACCCGCATCAGCCGCGTATTTCATCTACGCATCAGTTAGACGTATAGTTAACGTATGTGAGTGGAAGTAATGAAATCTTTTAGACAACTCTCTTTAAATACTTTTTACCGCCTCTTGTTTAATTGCTGAAGGAATAGTGTTCCGCCACACTAGTTGTTCCGTTACGAAGGGATATACGTTAGTCGACTTAGAGTTGACTGCCTGACCAAGAGATTAGTCAGCACCACCAAGCCCGAATCACCTGATTCCGCAACAGTTCCCGGTCATTCCCGCATAATGTCGTGTACGAAAATACCTCCATGCTGCACCATGTCGTTAGGATGATCGATGCTTACGTACCACATACTGAAGACACTGCAATACATACTAACTAACCTTTCCAGCAAGACGATTGCTTAGGGCCAAACAACCAATACACGGTAATGCAGTCAACACGTGATATAACTGATCAGCTTATCGAAAATGCTTATATGGAGATTGTGCGCGCCCCTTAAGCTGATTGCGTTTTATCAAGACCTCGTATGACCAAAAACTGTCAGCAAATTACGGAATTGCATATGCTTCGTCCACATGCGTGCAACTTTGTACCTCTTATGTTCTTCGCAACACCCCTTTCCGCAAAGCGACTTGTGTAGTTATCGCATTTCATCTCATAAAGAAATACAATGGCGATGTTTCACAGGCTCGTAGAACTGGCTTTGATGAGTTGCCTCTCTGTTGTCTGTGCAGCTTCTAGTGACTTCATGCAAGCACCTGTAGCTGGAACGCACACATGCAGGAGCAATGTACACATTGCTACCACACCATTTCCTGTCCCTAACAGCCCTGATATATCCACATGGGTGAACCAAGGCCCGCCTGTTTCCTCCAATACTGGCCTTGAAGCACAATCTACCTCTACTCTCACTGTTGTGCTGACTTCTACACTTGTAACCCCAGCACCTACTGGCCGGCCGGTGGTTCCTAATGCGGACTACATGGAGGTTGTTAACAAGTGGCGTGCCAAGATGGGGATGAAACCCCTTGGGTACAAACGGCAGCTGGAGTTGAATGCTATGGACACTGTGATGGCAAGCAAAGGAGCTATGGTCCACAAGCTCAATGCAGGCACCTTCGCTCAAGTCTTGGCCCCTGGCGATACCGCGCATTTCGAATATGTTTTTGTAGGCGGCTGGCTGTGCGAGAAGCGTGAAATTCCAGGGCTGGATGACGTATGCCAGCGTGAGTCTAACGGCTGGGATTACAGAGGACAAACAGGGCACGCAGAGATTCTGACATCAAAAGACTACTCTAAAATTGGATGTGCACACTTCACTGGAATTTGGTGTTGTGATCTTGCATAGTTAGTTTGTGCAAGCGCTTGGGTGCCTATACTACAAAGGTGCAGATGGTAAGAGAATGAACGCGCGGCAAAGGGGGCCTAAACATCGCTACAAACCTCAAATAATCCCTAGGTTCTACTATGAATCGTGGAAAGAATGCTCAGATGTTTTATTAGGCCTTGCCAGATGTGCACTAGTTAAAAAGCCGTTGATAACTAATTAAGCAATTAGTTTCTTAGTCAGTTAGCTAGTTCACGGGGTAACCCAAAATCTCTCTTGTATAGTAAATGGGCAAGTAGTACCTTGCTATGAAGAGGCTTTCAATTTGTCTCACATTTCCACTTGCAAGAGGGTTTTGAACTCAACCGTGCGCCGGGAGAGAGTTCTCAGATAGCACTCATTGCTGTGCATTGCTTCCTTAATTTTTTTTGTGATTGAAAGGTTTCTCACTGATTAACTAAGCTAATCAGCTGCTTCACCAGCACTCCCATTAGACTCTATGAGTAAGGGCGCTAGTGAAATTGCTGAGTAGTCTGTACTAGCTGCATCAACTTCCCCACATGACTTTCTTAACTCTTTCTTTGTACGGAAGACCAGATCGCCCAATCCATATGCTATACCCCTTAACTTCCTACGAACGACGGGCTCGAGTCGGAAACCGGACTGAATACTGGAACCGTGATTAATTCTGGTCCAGAGGTTGATTCTTATCATCTTCAAGGAGTGGGCGATATTTCTGTTGAACATGTTGAATGTTGAGATCATGTACATCTCAGCCCTCTGATTGAATGAAGTAATCCTTTCTAGATATTCTCTTTCTTATCCTTTGACAATTCCGCCTCATATCGAGTTTTGAGAAAGGCGATCATATCGTCGAGACTCGCCGTAAAGTTTTGCTGATGAGGGGATTCCACTGCATTGGAGGTATGTGCTTTGCTTGGTTGCGGAGCTCCACATTGAGCTTTATACATATTTTTCGACACGCAAGCCGAGGCGTGCTGGACGTTCAGCTTGACTTGGCCTGGCTCGCCTGGCGCAGCTTGATCAGCTTGCGAGCCAGCTTGCTTGTTGACAGATTTGGTATCACCAGAAGAATAAAGGAACACTCCTGATGAAACTAAATGGCTGCTACTTCGGGTTTTTTTGTCTCTTCTCTTCCTACGGAGGTTTTGTGGAGCCTGGTCCGTAGGTGGTTTATTTTCTTTATCTGATTGTTCCGAATCTGACTCTAAAAATCGATCGACTTTGGAGGATAGGCGTACGCGTTTAGCGGGTCGTGTGGCTTTCTCCTTGTCGCTTTCTTATTTCTTCAATTTGATTTCAGGAGAAGAATTGTTCTCTGAACCAAAGACCTGTGCTGTTCTGCTCAGTGAGAACATAATTTCGTCGGTGTTCAAGGTAGATTGAGATGGCATGTTTCAGCAGGGTATGGCCCGAAGGGTAGAAGGAATCTGACAAGGTTATGGTATTGGTCTAAAGCAAGGAGTAAGGCTGATATAATTCAAGCGTGCTGGCACATTCTCTCCTAGCTTGGGGTTGTAGAATGCTATATAAAGACGATCACGTGCTAGAGTATAGGAGGGACGCAATATATAGGGGCTCCAGGGTATGGTTGACTCTGCAATCAATCTTCATAACCGAGATGCCCTTGTGATATTAGCAACTCCTTTGCAAAACACGAGACGGGACCGGACCAGTCTGTCTGGTCATTTTCCATAGAGGTGCAAGCGCGACAGTTGCCACTTTACCCCTGCCTCAATGTAGACCATGCCCCGTTCTCGCCTCCCATCAGCAATACCACATTGATAAAAGATATGCAGGGGCATTGCAGAGGCCATGTGGCGCGGCTAGGCACCCAGTCTGCTCCCTGGTCTGTTGGCCCAAGGCTGACAGTGGTTCAACAATGACCCACATTGCTGTTGATCCATGCCTTGATGTGGCCTAAGCCCGCTCTGTGCCGTACATAGTCTCATGCGGCTAGGCAGCACGCATGTAGTAGCTGAAGATGCAGCAATGCACCATTGGGGTGGTGCGTACTTGGCGCTGATATACTAAAGTCTCTTCTTGGTGATGAGTATCTCTACTTGCCAGGAACGAATGCTTATTGTCATAACAGCAGAAGGCGGAAAGAGCTCGAGAACAGATAACAGATAGATTTAGCAAATGTGATGCTGAATGTAGATTGCCTGCGACCTTTGACAAGACTGGGAAGTCTGACCCTTGAGATCCGTTCGTTGTAATCTTGGCACTTGCTAGATATCCTTGTCGATCATGGAGGCAGGCCATGACAGGCCAGTGAAGTTTCATCCTATATTGTGGTAGCATTTTAAAGTGGAACTGAGCGCTTGGCTTCAATGCGTCCTGAATTGAATTCAGAAATCAACAAGTCCTGTATGTTTTACGATCGAAGCAGATACGATGGCAGCAGAAATTGTGGATCATGACCAATGGCTCAGTATCGGCAGAATGTACGCTTGAATCTATTCATATGCACAATGACCTGTTGAAGGTTGATACAGCTCTAAAAATGCGGATGCTTAAACCCTGAGCGTTGATTTGAATGACTCAGATAAGCAGTGGGTTCCTTATGGCTAATAGTCCGGCCAGACATCCTAATCTGCATTTGAAGAAGGTCATTCGTGACTGGCAAATGTAACGACGGCCAGTTCTTAGGTTGGTAGAGCCACTTGATGTTTGACAGGTGACCCAGAATTTCTCAGACAGTACTCCTTTTCGTTACCTGTGCACACCCTTACCACTGACCATCTTCGTGCATGTTGGGAACCTTGGTAGGCTGAGCTCCGCACTTTGAGCTGGGGTCATTCCTGAAGAAACCTGATTGAAAAGCCCTTCCGTCCATACCTAAACGAGATCGCCTAGGAGAGTCTAGTGATGTTTTATTGGAATCAGCACATAGGCTAGCCAGGGTACCATAACGAGCTGAACAACGCATGCTGTTAACCCCTGTACATGTGTGGGACGACTCTCCTCTCTGTCTTGACGTTCGTGCTATGAATACCCACAATGCATCAGCCATGCAGGATTAGTGTTGCAGTAGTGCGGATGAGACCGCAGCCTTTCCACGCGAGGCGGGTACTACACAGTGTGTTGCTCAATAGCATGAGCGTGGCTGAGCCTGCCGATTAATTGGTGCCTCAATGTGGTTTGAGCTCCATCCAGCCTTGTCTATGTCTCTGCCGTGCATGTTCACACATTATACCATAGCTTCCAGTAGACTCTTGGGCTACTGTACGCATCTAAGCGTACTTTCCATTCCTTTGAAAGCAAAAGACATCTTCAGAACAACCTCACACAGCCCAATATCCAGCCGTGTTTGCCCTACCCTATCTATGATTGACTTGTCTCCACACTCTAGAGCCAGTCGTCGATAAAGATCGGCCGGTTATGATCTTTGTTAGTGAAGGAACCTAGTAGGTGGAAATGAATGAAATATGCAATGTAACGCCTAGTCCATCGTAGCACGGCTGAACGGAGAACCTACCTTATTCTGGTGAAGTGGTGGGAGCTTGGACGCTGTTCCTGCATTACTGGCCCCTTCCATATCTATCTTAGAACTAGAATATGCACGTGATCATATGAACTAACGGATATATATTAATTGCTTGAGAGCTTGTATCACAGGTTGGAAAACCACGATCCCGCTTTCACAGATAAGATGAATGACATTGCTTCCAGTCCTAAATCGACTGCTTCGGTCAAGGGAGCCTGCGATAGGTACGTATCATCGACACATACATATCTTCTCTCTTGACGGCCTCATCGCTTACACTGTCATATTTGTAGCTGCCACCGAAGAAAAGTCAAGTGCGTTGGTGAAGGCACTGATCCTTGCAAGAATTGTGTTTCGACCTGTCTGGCATGCACATACAATGCGATCCCCAAAAAGAAAGGCCCCAAGGGAAGTCGCGTCAAAGTCCTCTCTGAACTCCGCGAAACCCAGCGTAACGCTCAGCTTGCCGCTGGATTCTCAACCGATCTCGGCTTCGACGTAAGCTCAATTGCTTCCACCCAGTGTCTACTATCCCCCAATTTCGTCCACGACTGCTTAGCATTCTTTTTCATCCATATCCACCCCATAGAGCCGGCCTTGAACTACCAAAGAGCGCAAGAAGCAGTATCTCGCATGCGCTGCTCAAAAGAATCATACTGCATGATTGCTACGCTTTGCGCATACGTCATGATTGAGACCGAACACCAACCAACGGGCAGTTTCCTGTATCCCTGCAACATGGCTCGAATGCCAAACAAAGATCTTAGCGAGATACTGTTGGAAAAATCAGCACGCGTACGAGAGAGCTACCACTACCGCGAGATTCCCACTCACACAAGCGTAATAATCTCATGGCTTTACAGTCGTTGCTATTTTAAACTGGCGTTGGGGAACACAGCTTTGATGTATATGCGGGAAGCCATAACGCACGGGCAACTGTTGGGCATGCATGATGAGAAAACCTACGAGTATGATGAGGAAGCCTACTATTGTGATCGTTCCAGAAGGTCAGAAACACGCGTTCTGTACTGGCATTTGTTCATTGCCGAGCGGTATGTCAATATACAGGCGTGTGTACGCGTTGGAATTTGCATTGCCCATGTTCTAACGACTCCACAGAACATTAGCGCTCTGCACACGACACTTTCAACCCTTCTTGGTACAACCTGACATCCGTCTTCCCACAGAACAAGAATTGCTCCAAACCGAAGCAACTGGAACGTACCTTGTACTTATGATCAACATGCTTAAGTTTATTGACACCGATCTTGTTTCCCGGTTAAAACAGGCGCACACCATAGATGTACACCCTGAATGGTTATTCGAATTGCATATGCAGCTTTCACGAGTCAGAGAGTCATATCGATGCTGCAGCGAAGCACAGAAAGCAGAGTTGGATCGCCTTCACAGATTTCTCTTGGATTCCATCTCTCGATTCAGGATTCATAACTAAAGGATTCGCAGGTAGTGTGCTTGACGATATCTAAACCATATCTCAATCGGATTTATATACTCCTACAAAGCAGCTCATAGTCCAATAACAGTCCTCAGGTCAGTCCATAAACATTCAAAGTGCGAGCTAAATATACATAGTTATGTCTATTTCGTCCTATGCATGTTTTGGTTATATAACTGTAATTGTCCCCACTGCAGCCCCTTTTGTTGCCCCTTTGCGTCACACTCTCGCGCCGTTGTTCCTTACATGTCAGCTGAATCAACTCTAAATAATCGACATCGAGAACCATATGATATAGCGTCATGTGACCTAACAATGCAATTCATGATCTTCTCCAGCCAATTCCTATAAGATGTATCACGTGACAACAATGAATGTATAGTTAGTTAAAGGACTTCAGTATGTTGTATACAGCATGTGTCTTTGCTGCAACTTTGATACCACATAGTAACGAGACGCTGTGTAGCAGTCCGTTTGACTAGTAGTCGGATGTTGAGAGACAAAGTAAAGTCGGTTAGAAAAGCTTATCCATATATCCCCTGGCGGTCCCGAGGGTTGCCTTCTATGTCCATGTTAGAGCCGTGTGACACTTTCCTCAGATACAGTCGTTAGCGATTGCGGCTTCACCTCTGCGTGCAGCATTCAACAAAATCAGTCATCGTTAGATCGATGACTGACCAATCACATCGACTATTCCGTAGCAGACATCTAGCGCTAAGTCACATACGGAGGGTGAGACAGTTCAAAACCGTTGCGCAGCTGTGCGCAGGGGTGAAGCCGCAATCGCTAGCAACTGTAGGAGCAAAGCCGTTTCACGGATATGCTGCCGCCCTGCTTACCTTGATGGCTGCTGAACGTCGCACTTGACCTTTTGGGTTGCCATTATTGCTGTGATACTCACCTCGTAAGACGTCAGGTGACTTGCTGTTTTGAGCTTACCTCTATTCAGCTAGCTTGACAGTTTCACTTACGTCAACACTGCTGATTGGTGCATAAATACGGATGTACCTAACTAGCTAGATTGATGAAGTTAACAGTTGCGTAACAAACGCGCGCATTGTAGTGCTATTAGCGCTATACATATCTAGGTTATGTGTGTCTGCTCATAAAAGTGTAAGCAACTTATGCGAGTTATCCGGCACGATGGCGTTGACTGTCACGGTAACCACCGGGTTGCCATAACACCTGGATTCTGCTGCTGATTGGCTGAGTGCTACCGAGGTACTACACGTACGCTAGCCACCCATGATATATNNNATATATTCTGTTGACGAATTTCTGTTCTGATTCCTTACGCAACGTCTTGAGTCTTCACAGATAGTGTACGTAGCAATTCACCAACGCTTCCCAAAGCTTTTGGATTCGTGCTCCTAGCATCTTGTGACAGCCTGTTAGCCTTGCTCGGTGCAGAGAGGTCGGCCGCATCCGATGTATCGCTGAACCTACTCTCTGGATTTGGCATCGGCGTCCTTCTGACAGCCCTAGCATATAGCGCTCAAGAGAATAAGAAAGACGCTAAGATATGGGAAGCGACCATGTTTTTCGTCTTCATGCGCTACCTAGGAAGTGTCTCAGGCTTAGTCACCGTCGGGCTTGCGTTCCAGCGTTTGTTGCGAAGTAACCTTGGATCGACTAAGTTCAGCAACGAGGCTGACAACATGACCAAGTATGCCACCACACTCATGTACTCGATTCGGGAGATGTCGAGCTTGGAAGACAAAAAGATCTTGATCAACGTCACTGAGAAAGCTCTGCGCACAGTATGGCTATCGTTGTCGCTGGTATCCCTGGCGACGTTTCTGCTGAGCTGTGGGGCATTTGTCGCGGGTAGAGACCAGCAAAGGCAGGAAAGCCAAGTGCGTTCACCGAGCATTGACAGCATACCACAAACTCCTGAAACCAAGGAAATTAATTTCAAGCTGGAGTTACCTGATTCCCCTCTTGAGGTCAAGTTTTAATAAGCTAGAATAAGATAGTTCGCTACGGCCATCAGCTACTCGCAGGAGTGCGCACCCCACTGTAGGCGTGCAGCGGCAAAATTGGCGCTTAGGACGCAAGAGAAGTGTTTCTTTTTTTTCAAGTTCAATGCTAGATGGGCTGTTTCTGTCGTCTAGGCTTTCTATCAGCAGGGCATTTGCTCTCTATGTGTGGTCTTCCTGTGATGAATTGCAAAATAGAAGCAAATTTCACGCTTCCTGCAATTATATTGTTCTTTTAGCTATAGTTAGCGTAAATGTGGTGTCTTCAAATGCAGATGGGTATACCCAAACTTAGTAAGTGCGTCCGAACCAGTGGCGCTGCCCTAATCCTCCATCACCTCGTACCTAACAAAAAAAAACGCGATAACTACCGAGGCTCGTGCAGGCTTCAGTTGTGTCATTTTTTGGCTTGTCGTAGACAACCAGTATGATAACAGCCTTGAGGCTGACGATGGTAGTCAACGTGGTCAGCAGCGTGATCCTTTTTGAAACATACAAGGGTTGGCTCGCTTGCGCTTTGCTGATCTAACGCTTTTATGCCTAGTCACTTGTATGACACAATATGCACACTCCTGCAACGAAAAGGCTTACCGCCCGCCAAGACGCTATCGCCTGATTGGTAGATTGTGCAGAGATGAGATAACCGTTTTCAAAGAGTGAGCACTTTGCTCGGTGAGAATAGCAAGGCCAGTGGCACCGTTGAAACTAAACAAGGCTGAGAATTAAAGCAGCAGAACAATGAACAAAACCATAGAAGTGCAGGCTGCGAGCGATGCAACATAATCTTTTACTAATAAACGACTGAGAGCTATATGATAGTTACGCTTCCCGACATTCAGGTCTTGAAGGATTATCGGAAACCACATAATATTGAGAGGTGAAAAAACCTAACTATAATTAGAACCGCATTCATTGCACCTGAAGAGGGAAAGCACTTCGGTTGATTTGAACACATAATGGAAGTCCTTCTTCGTGGTCACGGCAGCAAAAGGCGTCCCCTATTTCCCGCATCACCAACACTCGAGTCAACTCGGCAATACAGCCAACGCCCCATACAACCTCCGCTGCCTCAACAGCAACTACCAGTCATCTTGCCATGTATAATCCGCGATGTGGAGCCAACTAGAAGGCAGACAAGGCCACTGCGAAGAATTGCTAAGAATACAGCCCTCAGGCTGAAGACATAGACGCTGGTAGCTAAGGTGAGTAGTCCGTCGCTTCTTCTGTTTTACACATGGTCGCTTCGACACAGAGGAGCTGGTACGGGCGGTGAAGGAAGTAGCAAAGTAGCGAGGCCTGCAGAACGACGTGTTGCTTAAAGTCAAGTCTGCTCGTACTCGCAAGGCGTGCGTTGTGTGGTATATACAAAAGACTATATGCTAACGTCTATAGCTTCGGATGCGCACAACTGGCGGGGCCCTGAGCTGCTAAAAGATAAGCTCAAGTACGTGGTCTCAATTGGTACGGTGGTGCCGTCGCTTAACGCGTTCAAGGACGGCCTCTTTCACGTCGGCAAGACACTGACTACGGCAGTTGCAGAGACGGAGCACACCGCAGCTTCGGCGCGAGCAGGGGCTGCTGAACAGCATAGGGCGGTACTACCGGTTAATGTAATGCGAGGCCAGAAGGCATTGCTGGAGGAGGCGAAGAAGGTCAAGGAGATCGCTGCAGCGGCGCGACGGTACATCAGTTCACAGGAATTGCATGGGCAGGTGCAGGCGTGTGCGGGCAGCGTCGCCGGCCGGGAGTGTTAGTGTCAGAATATGGGCATAATTTGGGTGGTTGGTAGAATCCGGATGCCCGCCGCATACCCATATTGTATGATTAGTCAGCGTGCACGATCCACCACGATCATTTCAGTGAGATCAGACACAATAGACAATACAATTCGATCAATAATCACAGTTGTTTATCACAGTTGAATCCCCGTCTTTAAATTAATCACAATCTGACAGTTAGTTTGGTTGTCACCTTCATCATCAACTCCTGTAGTTAGGTAAAACATGTATAAACTTCAGCGAGCGAGATCCCGCAAGGCTAGATCTCTAACACAAGTAGGGGTATATCGCAAACAGCACCGACATCGATGCGGCAATGAAGGATGATGACTTGGCTGGAGCTAGAGCGATTCAGGAGGAGTCCCTGCTACTAAGCGAGACAGGGTTGTGTGTGGAAGCTTCTCGTAACCACTCTTTTAAGTTGACCCTTGACTGTCAATGTCACAAGATGCTAGGAGCACGAATCCAAAAGCTTTGGGAAGCGTTGGTGAATTGCTACGTACACTATCTGTGAAGACTCAAGACGTTGCGTAAGG
>NRSV01000112.1:1524-39847 GCA_002286855.1 Bipolaris cookei
GCTAGCCGGGTCGAGTCGTGCGAGAAGGCCACTGAGGTAACAGACCTGCTATGGCCCTCGAGCGTGTGCACACACGTCCCGCTGCTCGCGTCCCAGATCTTGATAGTGCTGTCGCCTGACGCTGACGCTAGCCGGGTCGAGTCGTGCGAGAAGGCCACCGAGGTAACAGAACTGCTATGGCCCTCGAGCGTCTGCAGACATGCACTCCAGCCGCTGCTCATAGCGGGCTTGGTCGTTATTCCTCTTGGCTCTTCGTGCTGGAACAGCCTTCTTACTATGCTATCGGCTGGACTGAACAGCAGAGCAGATGCGTATGCCTGTAAAGGATAGTTCTTAATCGCCTCCTTATGATACATAATGAACCGTCGTGCGTCGTACACGATCTTGTTCAATACGTCCGTGTCTCCAAGTCCCTAGCTACGTCAGTAACTACACTATAAAGGCCGTGTATAGATGTAGTTGTATTAGCCGTACCTGGACTAGATCCCATAACCTTGTCATCGAGACTACCCCTTTGGCCATATTTCTGCACAAGCTGAGCGCTTCTAGCCAGTAGAGACATTTTTGCTCAAGAAATGCGTCTATAGCCCCAGTGATTTCTTGATTAGTAGCACTAGGTTTTGAGTCGCAGAAGTGGTCAACCCAGTACACACATGGGTAGCGCGACACGGCTAGAGGATCGGGAAGAAGTGGCTTGACGTCTTCTATAGCATATCCAGGCGCTTGAAGGTTGTATATATCTCTGCGCAGTGTCTCGTGCAGAATTGCAAGTGATTTCGCGAAGATGTCTTGATGTACACATTCTATACTGTCTAGAAAGACGTTATTCAACGCTTTCGTGACAAGGAAGTCCTTAGCTGACTGATGCACAAAGTACACCGTATCGTCTCGCAGCGTTAGGAATGATCCGCAGAGACCGATGATCTCCCGCACAGACTCTAGGTCATCAGCAAGGTCTGCAAGCTGTTCAGTGAGCACAACTAGCTCAGCGACTGTGACCGGTCGATATAGGACAGCAGCCACTGCCAGCACCCGCAGACATCTTCGAGCGCTACTAGACTTGCGTATCTGGTGTAGCATCTGCCTATAAAGTAAGTCTAAACCAGGCGGGAACTGGGCTAGCTTCTCTTGCACGTCCCACTTCGGCGTCGCTTTGAGGTCTTGGCACACCAACGCAACCCAGAGGAAGGTGTCGTTCGCGTTCGACGTTAAGTGCTGGAGCACCGCGTCTTGCACCTCTGGCGTGTAGCGCTTCTCTTGGGCTAGGCGACACACCTTCTGCTGGATAAACACCTCTACTGCTGCAGCCACCGACTCGGCGTTCAACTCAAGGCTGAGCCTCATTTCGTGCTCAGCACGCTCTAGTTCTTCCTCAATATCTGGCCAGTTGCGACTAGACACGATCCACTTGACGCGAGAGGACGCAGATGAGTGCTTCGTGATAAAGCTAAGCAATTTTGGTAAGTCTGTCGCGCATTCATCGAGCGCGTCAATAATTAGGTACGTTGTGCCTAGGCCTGCATCTTGCAGCACGTCGGCGAAGATTTCCGTCAGGGCGACCCAGGCATTCGCGTCCTCGAACAAGCTTTTGCCTGCGTGGTCGTGCTTCCTGCGAACATGCGATGCAAGCGACGGCTGCCGGTGCACAAGCATGTACAGCAAGCCCCGCAGCACAGCTGTGGCACTATTAATGCGCGTGTCAGTCGCCTGGCAGAAAAAGTATGATATAAGGGTAGGTTTCAGCGTCAAGTTTTGCAGTTCGTCGATAATGCCACACAGCAGCATTGTCTTGCCTTTGCCAGGATCGCCTTTCACCCAGAGCAGTCCGCTGTGTTGGTCCTCATGCCACTGCCTGAACGTGGTGTTGTCGAGGATCCAGCGGTAGGAGTCTGCTAGCAGTCCGCCTTTTGTCTCCTCGATGCGCTTCTTGTCGTCGCACGGATCTGTTTGGCGTATGTCTTGAATGCATTGTTCTAGCTTGTCGACCTCGTCCATCAAGCGCTTGAACGCGCCGGCCTCGCCCTCGCCATATAACGGCGCTAGCTCAACATTAAGGATACCTTGCAGGCAATATGCTTTGTTCTCGTCGCGCCTAGTCGTCCGGCCTTCTGCCCACCTCAACCGCTCGTTAACGATAAACCGAGAAAGCGGGGCCCCGTTGAGCACTTCGGACGGAATGCTAGTTATCTCGTGGATCATTATCTGCAATGACGTCTTGCTACCAAGACTCTCTCCTTCTTGCGAGAAGAACTCGACTATGGCTGGAGCAAGAAGCTCTTGGAGAGTCCAGCCACGCTTAAACCACCGGCTCGACCTAAAAGCAGGTTCCCAGCTAAGCCTAGCAGCTCTGTCGCAGGGTTTCCTCTTCCTTTTCCAAACATCCGACAAATATACATAACACCGAGCTGCATCGCGGTACCAGCGAAACATCGATCGGATGGAGAAGGTAAGTTCAGCCTTGTTGGCCTTGTCAATGCAGCACGTGTCGATCCAGAAGTACTGGAGGCTGTCGCACCGTGCCTGTTCTCCGCAGAAGATGATCTTCTTATAGCCTGGCTTTGTCTTGCCGCCGCCTGTCTGGAGGTCTGCAAAGGTCACCTCGTCGCCATCTGCGCCCCAGGTGTGTGAAAGTATCGCGTAAGGGGGTATGTCGCCATCATTGAAGCTGTGGATACTGAGCTCTCCACTTTCGCTGTACTGTAAGAGCCGCATAGATTCGTGTGGGTGTATAGTAGGTATATGCGATGAGAGTAGGACTCGAAAGGTTGAATTTGGTAGCCTAGTCGCGCGGGCGCTTGTTGCTTGTTAGCTGCTTTCCTGCTAGATACCGATGGACGGTCAGCATACAGAGAGAATGACGAGCAGGTGCACCAGCTAAGGTACCGGCAGGATCCTGTGATGCGTCAAGATGTCGCGAGCTGAGGCTGCCGGCTCTCGCTGTGTTGTTGACTTGGTGCTGAAGCCTGTGTGAAGCCCCAGGCGGGGTATGTAAGGCGTGCTATGCATGCGTCGTGCATTGCTCGCAAGGCTGAAGCGCGTCTGCATCGAAGGCTGCGGAGGATATGAGGCCCCTTGGCGCTGTTGGTAGGGGTCTAAGCACCGACGCGCTCAAAGCTTGCCCATTCCGATGCAGGACAAATGAGAGAGCAATTACACAAATACAACACTTATAAATGACATCTAGGTTTAAATCTAACTCAAGATACCCTTTCTATCCAGCCTGCGCAACGCCGCGAAACCCCATCATACAGAGCCAGAGAAAGTGGTCTAGTACATCCTGGCTACAGGCGCTCTCCATGCAGATACCGGCGCATGTGTTAGCTCAGGCGCATCGATCCGCTGCGCTACTGTGGGCTTTGGCGACGGCAGGATCGGGACCGTCGATCCTTCTAGCGCGTCGCTCTTGCGCTTACGCCCGCGCTTCGGCTTGCCTACAAAAGCTTGCTCCTTCGTAGCACGCTTTGCTCTAGCCTCTTCGAGGTCTTGAAAACTCATCACCTTAGCTTTGCCTAGAACTACTGACTTTGTCGACCGGCGGGTTTTAGCTTCTCGATTGACCTGAAGGAGGAAATGATTACGATCTTTAAGGAGGGCCTGCTCAGCGAAGGATACCTTAGCCGCGCTTGCTAGTTTCTGTATGCGTCTCTGTAGACGGTCTTTGCTCGTCTTTTCAAGTACGTGTGTGTCCTTCGTGATTAGATCATGCAGCGACGTAAGCGCTTCTGTCGTCACTGGTGTTACTGGCGTGGTAGGCGTACGGGGCACATCGTCCAGCACATCAGCACTCGCAGTCTCGGTTCCTGGATTTGATATGTTGCTTACTTCCGCTGGAGGTTTAGGGACATCTCTGAGCACTCGTTCCGGGTTGAAAGGGAACAGGCCAGTTGCAGACCACCCAGCTCTGATGTTCCTTTTAGTTAGTGCGCGATCTCTTGCAGGGCTATAGAGATAAGTAAAATGCTCTTTGCCAACAACATCTACGCCTCCTTGGTTGAGTCGCTCGACTTGTTCACGATACGCGCTTTTCAAAGGTGCAAAAGGGCCGACATCGCATGGCTGCAGCTTGTGAGAGGTGTGAGAAGGCAGACGACACAAGATAATGTTGTTAGTAAAGCAGAACTCTAGGATTTCGAGCGTTTCATGAGTCCCAAAGCCATCACAGATTAGCACTCGTGGGTTTCTACCTGCTCCCTCACGTGTCTGGGGGTCAAACACGCGCTTGAGCCACTCCAAGCTAATCTTAGAGTCGTTGTACCCATTCTCTGAGTGCGCATAGTGCCATCCAGGGGTGCTGTGGGTGGTCCAGTTACTGCGATGGGTCGATGCTGGCCATATGATAAGTGGCAGGAGGGCCCTTCCGTCAGCACTGATGCACTCAATAGCAGTAACCATAGTGCGCTTGACACCCGCACCTCTACTACCTTGCCCATCGTCCTTGCCGACTAAGACTTTTGCGGAGCCAAGCATGCTTAGCATGACTCCAGTTTCGTCCATGTTGTATACATTTCCTGGCAGTACGCATGGATCCTGTAGTACCTGGCCAATCACATCGAACCACTCTACTATCTTCTCGTATATATTGTTTCCGTGACGCTTCCAGTCTATCGATCTAACCCTTCTCGCCTGGAGTTCGGGGTGACGCTTCTCGAACGCTCGTGGCCAGTTCTTCCCTGGACGCTTGATCGATTCGCTCTTCGTGGACCGCTGGCGGGCTATGCTGAACGCTAGCGAGCGAAGGTACTTAACGCGCATAGGTTGCCCGAGACTAGACATTAGTAGCAGGAACTTTACAAGCGCCTTCTCCTCCTCTCGAGTCAAGTACTGCTGACTCTGAGCTTGCTCTGCTCGCGAGCGTCGTCCAAGCCTACGGTGGATCAGAGTTGAGACAGGGACATCGCCGTGCTCTGATCGAGCAGCAAATGTATCACGCACACCAGCAGGCAGACGTTGCGCGAGTGCCTGGCTGGCTGAATCCATGTTCGTGGTTGTGGTGACTGAGGGATACCTCGAGCGAGAAGCCAACCGAATCCACCACCGGTCTGCTTCTAAGAATAGTCAGCAACACGCAGCACCCGATAGAAGCATCTAGAACTCTGCGCCGCAGCTTCAGCGCTTTTGGCATAGCGCAGGTGTACATGGTAGGCCGCTAAGCGTTCGCAATCCAGCTGTGCCAGCGTTTTAAATCCTTTCGCTAATGCGAAGGACTGGCATACCGAGCCGGAAAAACTCGGAGCGCATCTGAACAGAGGCTGCATATCTTTACAGTATGGTTAAAGATTCTTTAGCTTACTCTAAGTTATATATAATCTCCGAATAGGCAAGTAGAGCTTCTATAAGAGGTGGGACAGGGGTATTTTGGCGTTGCATCTTCCCACGCTTAACACGAAAAGACTCACGTATGCCCCTTAGATTGCTGTAATTTTACTATTTAAGGTTTGCGATAGATAGAGGTGGATCTAGCAAGCATATAAATGTGTATTTATATCTAAGAGCCTCTGCGGCTTGGGCGTAAGGGGCTTGCGCAGTGTTGGTAGTTCGTTGCGGAGGGATGTTCGACCCACAGGGATGGACGTTAGTTAACTAGTTGTTTTGGTCGAATAAAGAGAAATGGCGGAAAGAGAAATCACAAAGGGCATACAACGATGCGATGTTTGAATACAAGGAAAGATGACTACATTCTAAGTAAGAAAATATGATCTATGACGAAGAATCCAACTCCATATATTGAACTCGAATGCAAGGAACCAGAAATACATAACGCGGTACCTTTAGGATTAGAAGCGGATGTTTCCATCATCCATTAGAGCTTTGCCTTTAACGTACCCCTTAACGCACCCTTTAACGCACGAACTTCTAATTCTAATCCTTGTACATCCTTTCGCAACATCTCGATGGGCGTGTCCTTCCTGGCATCCAAGTCAAGCTCCTCTTCAGATAAATTTCGACCAAACTCTGTCTGACTTAGTAAGCCTTCTAGAGTTTTCTTATCGCCTGGACAGGAAAGATGTTTCTTGAATATAGACCACTTGCAAACGACGGGGCCGCTATACCCGTATCGCTTGGTTTTTCGTTCGGCTTGAAGTTCTTTCCAAAGGGTGCTCTCTTTGTCCAATTCGAGAATGACTACAGTTTGTTTTCCAGGTCTACCGTGCCATTTAGCCGCACATCCTTTTATTGTGAAGCTTTCTCTGTCAGATTTTTCCAGTTCTGAGATGAATTTATCGTCTACGGATGGTGCCATGCCCCCGCGCATACCAGGAATTATCAGATTAGAAGGGCAATCGTGTAGATTCTCAAACGAATATGAACGATCTCTATAGACTAGGCCGCGATTTTTAGTTCTACCATGTGGAAGAGTACAAGTGATACCGTAGAGAATTTCGCCTCCAACTCCTGGTGGTGGCGTTTCTCCGCTTACTCCAGGCGACGCAGTGCGGTTTATACGGCTCCGACGCTTACCTGTCTTAGGTTTAGGTTTAGTTGGTTTTGGACTTGGAGAATTATGTCTTGTAACAGGAGAACTCGACTCTGTGCTTTCCAGGATAACTCCGTCCTCTTCAGGGTCATCCTCGTCTTCTTCATCCTCATCCTCATCCTCGTCCTCTCCAGGGTCATCCTCGTCTTCTTCATCCTCATCCCCGTCCTCGTCCTCTTCAGGCTCATCCTCTTCTCCGCTCTTGTAATCTTTCATTTCTTGGTCACTATCGTCATCGCTTCCCTTTTTTTTCTTTTTCGATCCTTTCATCTTTTCGTCACTGCTGTCATGACTTCCCTTGTTTTTGTTTTGCGATTTTCCCTCCCATTGCGCATAAGTCCTGTTTTTTGCACCATTCATGAAATTCTTGTCCTTCCCCGTCCCTTTTAGTGTGCTCTCTAATTTTGATCTAGATAACCAGTACCACGTTTTATCGTCGCCTATTTGAAAGAGACAAAGTATTTGATCATTCTTGCCATAAGTTTGGTACTTTCGGTTTTTAAGATCCTCTAGTTTTAATGTCTTGATAGCTGTTATACATTTCTTAGGGCTGAAGTTTTCAAGATTGGAGTCTTTTTCAATTTTTAGGGCCTTTAATTCCGTCTCGCTAAGCAGGAAGAGATCATCATCGTTGAACTGTACTAGCGTGTATCCTTGGTAGTACGCAAGTTGCCTAGGCTTAGGGAATTTCGATACCATTTTTTCTACTTTGTAATATTTCCTTAATCTCGTGGGTAAAAAATCTGGTTTGTGCTAGTAGCGGGGGCGTTTGTCGATATATAGTAAGATGATGGTTACAAAAACCGTTAGACAGGATCACTATCAGCTATGCATATGACAAGCGATTAGGAGTCAGCAGTATACTCCTATGAAATCATCTCGATATGTCAGCTTCAATAAGCTGTTTCAGCGAGGAAGATGAGTATGCGTAGCGGTGGTATGAATTTTCTACAGCTGACGATGTTAGCTACGTGAAGAGGATAGTGTTGTTATAGCACCAATACCGATTATATAAATTTCCAGCGAATTTTGTCGAGCATATCAACCCAGCTAAAATACTCCTACTTGCCTTGGGCGTAGAAGAGTTTTCATTCAAATGTTTCGTTCCAAGTATCCTCGTGTTAACTTCATGCGACGTCGTCGAAGAACCAGAACTTGGTGTCAGAGATTAGAGTTCTCACTATCACTCGAAAAGAGCAATAAGGATATTGCTGAGCTTATGTTTAGCAGAAACCGATCCTGACAGGCTGCACGTTGCGCGTATCACTGCCACAAGCGTTACTGTACAAAAGCCCAGTCATCAGAAGATCACACACTGACGGATCACATTAAACTGCCTGCGCTAAGCTACATATGGAATGTAAGCCCGCTGGTATGTGCACCTGTAACGCTAATGACTGTAGGCTAACCTGAGTTATATGGTGTCAGCGTTCGCAAGAGGATCATCGCATTGCTGGAAAAGACTCACCATTCGGAAAGATCACAACGGGGCGTGAGACGAAAGGATAACTAGTTACGAAATCTGAAAGCCGCCAATGCTATGTACATAACTAGAGACTGTATGTACCCCAATGCATATGAGTGACCTTCGACAGTCTCTGCTGAACAAAGCAAGTTACACTCTCATGCACTTGCAGCTTCCGGTTTCTGTAAGCAGTCGACTTTTGATCCCATGCTAAGCCTCTCTCGTTTTACCTGAGTAGTGCTAGCTCTTGTCAGCAATGCCATGGGTGAATCTTCTCCTCGACACTCTGGCCAATCAAACGGAGATATCTATAGAGTCTAAGCCTCTTCTGAGCAAGCGTATACTTGGAAAATTGATGACCCATGCGAGATGAGAAATGAGCCGTGTGTGCAAAGCGGAAGCTGCAAGTGCATGAGAGTGTACAGGCGAAGAACAGGCAGTCTTAACCCTTTACAATCTGATGTTGTGGCTCATATACTTGACTAGATACTAATATGAACTCTCAAACTTAATCATGTGCAAGGACAGAAGTAGATTCTACTATGGACGAATATCAATTTGCCACCGTCATTTGGAAAACTTAACAAATGCGTCTAAAATAATTATTTTCTGCATCTAAACGTCAAACACAAATCCCTAGAGGCACGAAAAGAGAGATTTCAAGCGCCTTCTATTCTCTTAAGATAGGACACGGATACTTTAACGCCTACCTAAAGAGAGTTAAAAGAAGTAAAATAGATCACTGCCGCTGTGGAAGGCCACAAACAGCAGAGCATCTACTTCTATACTGCGGCTTCTACAGCGCAGAAAGAAGCCAGCTTAAAAAGACTCTAGACCAAAAAGTACTTAAACTCCCACTCTTACTCCACACTACGAGCGGCATAGAAGCTACTTTAGCTTTTATTACTAGCACGCGGATAGGAACAAGAAAATGGCACCTTAGCCAAGAGGGCTAGAAAGAAGAAAAACCAGAAAAACAACAACAAAAGAAGAAAACTTGATTTTACTAGCGCTATTTCCTTTCCCCTAAGAGAGCCCGCTGGAAGGCAGCCTGGCTACCCTACATCTCTCCCTGTTACCAAACTGCTCTTTAGCACCAGGCATCTACAAAGCTAGTAATAGCTTAGCAAGATAAAGGCCGAAGCACCATAGTCACGTAATACAGCACAACGTATCAAATTGTAACTAGTTAGATAGAACGGCCTTTGGCCAAAGTCCTACATAGCCAACGGCTGATACAGGACTATAATGGAATAATAATAATAATAATAACGTCAAACACACCAGGGCGCCAATACTAGTTAGCTGATCCACGCTCCATTCGAGGAAATCTCCTTTAATCAGATTCGTTTACGGACTTGAACCATAGGCGCTCCTACTGATTTCGTACTGATTTGTTGTAGTCAAAATATAGCTAATCACTTGCTGTAATTTGTTGTGATAATGAACGGGTAACAGTACGCTGTGCTGGCAGCCCCTCGAATCTTATATTCATGTCAAAGGAACTTTCGCTTGGCGGCGCAGCCAATCTACAACAATGCAGTCTATCGTTTGCACAAAGAGACAAAACTGTCCGAGCTGGAGACACATGCCGAACCAAAATTTCTAGCAAAAAATGGGAAGGATACACAGAGCTGCTAACAGTCACGCTAAGCGAAGCTGCACTTTCAGTCTGGCTTGAGTTGGCTTAAGTAGAGCTCTATATCACCTAAACAACCATCTATTCACTTGGCTAGCTTTCTGAGCTTTCTTTAGCTGACACTTGCGAGTATCTCAGAGACAACTTTGGTTGCCAGTCATGCACTAGAATCGCTTCTACACAGCTTACTAGACGTCTAGCTAACGTCTTTTGTTGTTTCCTACGTCTTCATTTTCATTTTTCCCACATGATAATCAGTGACTTTCCAGTCACCATTGACTATCATCCTCGCCATCCTCGTTGACCTGCTAGTCTTCCTCCTCGTCTTCCTCGTCTTCCTCGTCTTCCTCCTCGTCTTCCTCCTCGTCTTCCTCCTCGTCTTCCTCCTCGTCTTCTTCCTCGTCTTCCTCGCTCTCCTCCTTACTGTCTTTCTCGTTGTCGTTCTTTTTGTGTCTCTTGTCGTGTCTCTTGTCTTTCTTGTTGTCGTTCTCGCTGTCTTCCCCACTGCTGTCACTGGAAACAGGTTTCGAACTTTTTTTCTTCCCTTTTTGAACTTTGGCGTCGAGTTGTCTCCTTCGGGAAATAAGAGCAGGCTGGGTTGCAGCAGTCTCAGTTCCACGACGGGGAGAAGTACTTTTTGCTGGCTTGTGATCTGACGTAAACAAAGCTTCCCACTTGTTGTCCGGTATTGCGAGCAAGTGTTTAAATCTCTCGTTCTTATTGCAACTTCCCAAGTACTGTTTCAAATGTTCATCGCTCATATTACTGTAAACATCATGTAAAAGTGAAGAGTATAGGTCGGCTAATTCCGATATATCCGTGGTGTATAGGAATTGTCTGAAAGTCTTCTGATTCTTCTGGATTTTCTGCTCGAGTTGCTTCAGATTCTTTTTAAGCTTTGCTATTTCTTCTTTAAAATTCGTGGGATTTGCTAGAGTCATCTTGGAGCCTTCAAAAGTAGCAAGATCATAAAACAAAAGAGAGGGAAGTTACGAAGAATGACCTAGAGTATGCAATGCTTCGGAAATAAATGCAATTTATACATGGACAATACAATGTGCATAGTTATCAAACAAAACCGCACTTCAACCCTAAACAGAGCTCCTAGCTGCTTACGTGTAACTTGGGCTTACATCTGTGTGAGAAATAAGCATCATTGAACCACACTATGAACTCTTACCTGCCTCCAATCATCATTACAGGTTCCGGGGTACTAGCAAACTAAAACAGCTGACCGAACGTGTCACGAAGTAAACTAGGAGATTGGTTTGGACAGTTAGTGAGTTCTACGTAGGTGAAAAGGCAATCTAAGCAGCGTTTACACTCTCATGCATTTGCAGCTTCCGCTTTGCACACGCGGCTTTCTTGTCATCCCACGCGGGACATGGATCTGCCTGGTATACGCTTGTCCAAAAAGAGCTAAGTCATGTAAACATGATGCGTTGGTTGGTCTAAGAGTTTGAAAGAAGACGCATCGCTGACAGAAACTGATACTATTTGGGCAAGATTACCACTAAGCGACAGAAGCTTAGTGTGGGATCAGAGGTCGCCTGCTTACAGAAACCGGAAGCTGCAACTGCATGAGAGTGTACAAGTTTGGGTGACTACAGTCGTTAGCGATTGCGGCTTCACCTCTGCGTGCAGCATTCAACAATATCAGTCATCGTTAGATCGATGACTGACCAATCACATCGACTATTCCGTAGCAGACATCTAGCGCTAAGTCATATACGGAGGGTGAGACAGTTCAAAACCGTTGCGCAGCTGTGCGCAAGGGTGAAGCCGCAATCGCTAACAACTGTATAACAACATCGTAGCTGAGATATGATCTACCCGAGGCTACTACGTGTCTTCTACACCGGACATTGACCGATGAGCATGCTCATTGAACTTCCGTTCTAGTTTCCCCAGTCGATGAACGGAACTTTTTTTTGATTCGTTGAGTTGGCATTTGCTCCTTTCGCATCCCAGGAGTCCTGGATTATGGTATGTTCGATCTGTCATAGAGAGACCAGCTCTCTCCCACGACGCAAATTCAAAACCACTGACTGCCACAATAGTCGTCCTCAAACGACGTTGCCATTGTTGGTCTATCATGCCGGACGGCCGGGGGAGTCGACAGTATGGACTCGCTCTGGGACTTTTTGTTGGAAAAGAAACATGCGTCCGGCGAGATTCCCCGAAATCGATGGGAGCCTTGGCAACAGCGGAGCATGCTTGACGCAAAGATCCTCGACGGCGTCATACGGAAGGGATACTTCCTCGACAACCTTGAGGGATTTGATGCGGCTTTCTTCGGTATATCGCCTGACGAAGCCGTGCACATGGACCCTCATCAAAGGCTAGGTCTCGAGCTTGTATACGAAGCCTTGGAAAATGCGGGGATTCGGCCTGATAAACTCGCTGGGAGCGATACTGCCGTATACATGGGAGTGGACTCTGACGACTATTCTCGAATACTTATGGAGGACTTGCCAGCTATAGAGGCATGGAGCGGGATCAGTACAGCACACCACGGCATCTCTAACAGGATTTCGTACCATCTCGACCTGAGAGGCCCAAGCACAGCAGTTGACGCGGCCTGTGCGAGCTCGCTTGTAGCCCTTCACCTCGCCCACCAGGCTATTGCGTCGGGAGAAAGCACTGTGGCTGTTTGTGGTGGCGTCAACGTCATCTGTGCTCCCGGAATCACGCACATGCTCCAAAAAGCTGGTGCACTGACGGCGGATGGTGTATGTCGATCATTTGACGCCGCTGCGGATGGGTATGCGCGTGGTGAGGGGGGAGCCATTATCATCCTTAAACGGCTGAGTGCCGCACGTGAAGACAACGACGAGATTCTGGCTGTGTTGAAGGGCTCTGCTTCTGCACAAGATGGCAGGACAAGGGGTATCATGGCGCCGAATGGTGCAGCGCAAGTAGACGTGGCCAGACGGGCCCTCTATCGCGCCGGTAATATCGATCCACGTACAGTAGACTACGTGGAAGCCCATGCGACATCCACACCGCTCGGAGACCCTGTAGAGATCAAAGCAATGGCTGAGGTGTATGGATCAGTGAGATCTCCAGAGAACGCCTGCTATCTCGGCTCCATCAAGCCCAACGTTGGTCACCTTGAAGCGGCGGCCGGCGCCATCAGCGTTGTTAAAACTGTTCTTAGCCTACAAAGAGGAGTGATACCGCCCCAGACACTCTTGGAAAACCTCAATGTCAACATTGACTGGGAGACTAGCGGTCTCGAAGTAGTGCGCGAAGCAAGAATGTGGCCTGACAATGGCGTGCGACGAGCAGCCGTGTGCTCATATGGCTACGGCGGGTCTGTCTGCCACGCCATCATCGAGCAGGCGCCACCGAAGTTGATGCACAAACCTGGATCTCGTAGCAGGACATCTGTCCTGTTGACGCTGTCAGCTAAACAGAGAGAGCGCTTGCCTGATCATGCGGCTTCACTGGCGCACTGGCTGTCCACTCAAGGAGCGTCCGAGGACATGAGCGCTGTAGCCCGAACGCTGACACAGCGCCGGATAGCCTATGATCATAGACTATGTATTGACGTCTCGAACCGTGAGGGTGCAATTAGGAGTCTACGCAGCTTCGCAATGGGTACCCCAGATGCCAGGATCACTAGTGGCCGTGCCACCAGAAGTGCAGCTCTGAAAGGAGTCGTATGGGTCTTCTCAGGTCATGGCGCGCAGTGGTCCAGCATGGGCAAGCAGCTACTTCTTAACTCCGTCTTTCGTGATAAACTTGTTGAACTGGATATCGTGTTTCAAAGAGAAGCGGGCATTTCCAGCATTGAAGCATTACGACAGGGGATGCTTGGTGGTTCAAATCAGGTCCAAATACTTACCTACGCGGTGCAGATTGGGCTGGCTTTCGTCCTCCAAGCAGAGGGTGTCGTTCCACAAGCTGTCATTGGGCATTCAGTGGGTGAAATCTCAGCTGCCGTCATGGCGGGCTGTCTGACTAGCGAAGAAGGCGCGATCATCGTTTCGCGACGAGCTAATCTATTGACACAGGTTCAAGGCCGCGGTGCTATGGTGTTAGCAACACTACCATTTGAAGAGGCCGCTGCGCAACTAGATGGAAGGGAAGGCATCGTCGCTGCCATAAAGCCATCCCCCGCAACATGCGTAGTGAGCGGCAGAAAGGAAGACGTTGAAAGATACGTTCGTCAATTGCAAGATCGAGGTATTAAAACTTGGAGAGTTAAGACGGATATTGCGTTTCATTCGCCCTTACTCGATGATCTCGCTCGTGATTTACAGGGTAGCTTGCAGCACGTTCTACACCCCCGGTCCGGTGTCATACCGATCTATTCAACATCAGACCCCAATCCCAGGACAGAGGCACTACGAGACGCAGGCTACTGGACGCGCAACACGGTAGCTCCAGTCCGTCTCACCGATGCAGTTGATTCCGCAGTGGAGGACGGCTTCCGCGTGTTCCTCGAAATATCATCCCATCCTATTGTTTCGCAATCCATCCACGAGACTTTGGAAGCGCGGCATCTAAGCGAGTGTGCTAGTTTTGGCGTCATGTCTTCCAATGTGTCATGTGACCGCAGCATTGCACAGGCTATCTCACAGCTCTACACACTGGGTGCACGTGTCGATTTCAGTACCCAGCTCGGCAATGGTCCATGGTCGAACAGACTCCCCAACACACCGTGGATCCACAAGCCGTATTGGAAGATCCCTTCGTTCGATCCCAGACCCTGTGTTCAGCAGCACGACGTCGATAAGCATACCTTCTTAGGAGGTTTGGTAGAGGTTGCTGGCAGCGACACATCAGTCTGGACTACAACTCTGAGCGAATCGACAAAACCGTATCCTTTTACCCACAAGCTTGGAGCTACAGAGATAGTACCAGCGGCTGTCTATTGCAACAGTCTCCGAGACGCAGCAAGCGCACGTTACATCCATGACCTGAAGCTGCATGTGCCCATATCCATTACAACAGAGAAACGTGAGCTACAAGTCGTCTTGCAGGGCAGTAGGATCTGGGTATCGTCCCGCACGCAGGCGTACAAGAAGGTATCTGGCAGCAAAATGCAGAAGCACGCATGGGTCAAGCACTGTACCGCCGAGGTTGCCCTATCCGACGTAGCACCCTACCAACACCTACATTCCATCACTGGTATCCGAGAGCGGATGACAACTCGCCTGCCGAACAGCTTTGCGAAAGATTGCCTAGGCAGCATGGGTGTGTCCACTATGGCGTTTCCGTGGTCTGTCCTTGAGCATCTCGCTAATCACAAAGAGATGCTCGTTCAAGTGGATATGCAGAGTGATATAGACACACTTCCTTGGGATCCTCGGAGCTGGGCACCCCTGGTAGATGCAGCTACGTCCATTAGCTCATGCATTCTCTCAAAGAGCACTACGATGCGCATCATCAGTGGCATCGACAAGGTAGTCTTTGTTTCCAAAGATAACCCGCCAAAGACTGGATACTTGTTGATTGAGCGAAGCTTCGTGGACGGACCCCAGAGGATCGATGTCGATGTTCTGAATCGCGATGGGACGCGGATTTGCAGGCTGGAGGGCATCCAATTTAACGACGTCGAGCCAGAGCCCCATGCGATTCCTTGTGTAGATACACTTTTGCATCGTTTGGAATGGGTTCGTCCGGCTTTTCGCGAAGCACCGCTGCCTATAAGAAATGCGGTTCTGATCGCCCCCAGCGGCTTAGATTCGACCACTTACATCCAAGATTTGGAGCCTAAAACGCACAAACTTCTCTGCGTATCGTCGGTGCAGAGATTGACAGATCCAGAAGTTAAAGACATTCTAACGAAAAGTAACACAATCGTCGTCTACATCCCTGATACAGTGAAAGATGGTAGAGATGTTGCTAGGATAGTGCACGCCGCTGTGTGCGACGCAGCAAACATCTTATCTACACTTGTGCGTGCTGGAAGCAAGGCACAAATGTTCATGCTGCTGAATGACATGCACAACGCCCAATGCCTTGGTCGGGTTCCTTATCGGTCCCTGTACGGGTTCTCACGCGTAGCAGCTTCAGAACATCCCGATACCTGGGGCGGCTTAATCGATCATGAAGGAATAGCATTTCCTCTCTTCGTTCTTCAACACATGCGAGAACAAACCGTCGTTAGATTACAAGCTGATGGGCCGCGCGTAGCACGGATGAAATGTCTCCCTATAGATACCATTCCCCCCGAGCCACTCTCTAGTCTCTTACCTCGATCTGATGGGACTTACGTCATCACGGGCGGGCTGGGGGGTGTTGGCATGGAGGTACTCGAGTTCCTAGTCGAGAAAGGAGCGCGTAGTATTGTGGTTGTGTCGCGCCGCCTGCTTCCACCTCGGCATCAGTGGTCTGCCGCATCAGGGTCATTGGCTATGATACTGGGGCGCATGCAGCGGCTGGAGGCTAGGGGCACGACAATACATGCTTTGCAGTTGGACATAAGTTTGCGGGGCGCATCTCACAAGCTCGTAAGCGCTCTTAAGCATCTCTCGCCTCTTCCTGTGCTTGGCGTTGTTCATGCTGCGGCTGTACCAGGTTTCAGATATATCACAGATGCCGATGCTGAGAGCTATGCAAGCGTCATGGCGCCTAAGATCGCGGGCGCTCTCGCTTTGCATGAAGCTTTCCCGCCCGGTACCCTTGATTTCTGCGTTTTTTTCTCGTCTATCAGCGGAATCGTCGGGACACTGGGCCATTCTGCGTATGCTGCATCAAACGCGTTTCTTGATGGGATAGCCGAGTACCGGCGGTCGCAGGGCTGCAACAGTATTGCCATCCTATGGACAGTCTGGCGCGGGCTGGGCCTAGCATCAGACACTGCTGTTGTAGATTCTGAGCTCCAGGCTGCAGGCATGAAAGACATCACATCAGCAGAGGCTTTCCAAGTGTGGCAACGTCTCTCCGGCTTCAACACTGACCACGCAGTAGTCACTCGGCTTCAACCACTCGATGCTGACGAACCAGCACCAAATGATCTCATTCGTGAAGTTGTACCACGCCGTATCGCATCTAAAAACAGAGCATTGGCTAAGGTAGAACAATTAACAGCATCCGAGCTTGAAGGTCATATTAAGGCCGTGACTCGCAATTCTCTCTCATTGGTATTGGATATCGACCAATATAACATTGACGACGAAACAAATCTGATCGAGATTGGTATGGATTCTTTCGTGGGTACCAAGCTGCGACAAATCTTGCGGAAAGAACTGCCAAACTCGGTACCGGTGCCACGGAGTTTGTTCTGGGACTGCTCAACCGTTGGGGACCTAACAAGTAGGCTAACTAAAAACATTAAAGAGATTCTTTGTTCATAATAGGACTCATGTATAACCCAATAGACACGCACGTTTTCATATTTTCAGTCATCATAATCTATAATGCAGCAGGCTCGCTGCGCGTCCACGTACAATAGATTAGCGCTATAGTACTCGCAAAACATTCGTATCACTCATTAGTTCAGTCGTGGTGGGAAGTGTCTCAATGAAACCTAGTGGCACGCTACCACAGCGCTAACCGAGAGCCCTCGAATGTATTTCAGGAAGACGACCATTGAAGAGAGCCTCCAGGATACCATACTTGCTTGAACTCTAGGACCTATGAACACGAACTAGATCAAACCAACTACTGTACTACATAATTACTTCTCATGCCGCGTACTCAATGACAGGACCTGCAGACGCTCGAGACTTCTATATCGGGCACTAGAAGAGCTCCATGTCATCTCAAATGGTGAGTTCGTCGTTTTGTCGTCTCACAGACGGACTCATAGAGGCGCGCGCGTGAAGCGAACGACAGTGACTGCTCTCGAGTGCATTAGCGCTGACGGTAGGTATCTAAACCCTATGATTATTTGGCCGGCTACCACCCACCGAAGTAACTGGACCATCTCTCCAACTCCTGGATGGCATTATGCGTGCAATGGATCAGGATACACCGACTCCAACATCAGTTTGCAATGGCTCAAGCGCGTATTTGATCCCGAGACCAAGGAACGTGCTAATGGTAGACCGCGTGTACTGATCCTTGACGGCTTTGCGACAGATGAGACGCTTGAGATCTTAGAGTACTGTTTTGCAAACAACATCATCTTGTGTCGTCTCCCCTCTCACACGTCTCACAAGCTTCAGCCTTGCGACGTTGCTGTATTTGGCCCATTGAAGACGGCCTATCGCGAGCAGGTCGAACGATTGGAGCAAGGCGGTGTCAATGCCATCGGCAAGGAGCATTTTGCCTATCTATACAAGCCTGCCAGAGAGCGAGCGTTCACAGCGAAGAATACCAAGGCTGGTTTTGCCGCAAGTGGTTTGTTTCCGCTTAACCCAGATAGAGTACTCAGGACTGTGCCGAAACCCTCAGCCGAACCAACTCCCGTGGTAACCAACGTAGCGCCTTGTCAAGAAGATGCAGTGCTGCAAACGCCTATAACACTAGTGTCAGCAGAAGGTCTTACGTTCCTACAGAATCTCATCTTGAAGAAAGATGCCCATGCTCTTGATGAAACGAGCAAGCAGGACTTGCAGCGACACTTACTGAGATTCGCCAAAGGCACTCAGTTATCTTTGACTGAGAGGGCTCTCCAGCAGAACCACATTCAACCCCTGATGGCGGTCAATAACGAAGCTAAGCTCCGACGATCAACCAGAGCCGATATACTAAAGAAGGATCCGGGCAGGTGTTTAGCTACGAGCATCTGCAAGATAAACGGCTGAAGCGAGCGGAAGAAGCAGCAGCCAAAGAAGCAGCAACCAAAGCTAAAGGGAAGCGCGGCCGCAAGGGCAAGAGTGCTGCGCAGGAGACAGCATAAACCACGGCAGTCATAAGTACGGTAAGGCGTGGTCGGAAGCGTAAAAGTATTGTGCTGGAAGAGGCTGGTCCATCGGTGCCAAAAAGCAAAGTCGCGAGAGTGAGCGATGCTCAGGCAGCAGAAGACGCAGGAGCATCGTGGATGGCACTAGTTGCGAAAATATTTTAGGAAAGTGTTGAATGTGTAGGCTCTTCGCATATGCTTACAGTGTCATCCGAAATGACGTCTGATTGACTTTGTGCGGCGCTACCTCCTACTAAACACGCACTGAGCCAGCATGCACGCTCAATGCGCACTAAGCTGTTTCCAGTATAGCGCAGGCAGCAGCTGAAACCAAGCCTCCCTGTCAGCAGTTTATATAAAAAGTAGACTTGCTTCGCATGTTTACAACAGAGCTTACCGCCATTTTCGATAGCCTCTAGTATTTATATATTATTATTATCCCATTATAGTCCTGTATCGGCCGTTGGCTATGTAGGACTGTGGCCATAGGCCGCTCTATCTACTTAGTTTACAATTTAGGGAGTTTTCGATGGGGGTAGTGTAGCTATTGTGCTTCGGCCTTTGTCTATTTGAGCTATTGCTAGCTTTCTAGACGCCTGGTGCTAAAGAGCAGTTTGGTAACAGGGAGAGATGTAGGGCAGCTAGGCTACCTTCCAGCGGGCTCTCTTAGGGGAAAAGAAATGGCGCTAATAAAATCAAATCAAATTCTTCTTCTTTATTTTTCTTCTTTTGTTGTCGTTTCTCTTGTTTTTTCTTCTTTCTAGCCTTCCTGGCCAAGGTGCCACTTTCTTGTTCCTATTCTCGTGCTAGTAATGAAAGCCAAAGTAGCTTCTATACCGCTCGTAGTATGGAGTAGAAGTGCGAGTTTGAGTATTTTCTGGTCTAGAGTCTTTTTAAGCTGGTTTCTTTCTGTCTAGTATTTATATACATCTTCACTATTCAACACAACCTCGAGCATTTTAAAAGCCGCTCCTTCTCTGTTGCTTTACAATGTCAGACTGCGCTCCCGAAAGAAAAAGTCAGTTGTTAGAAAATGTGAAGTCTCGTGCCTTAACCAACAAGGTTCGTATCTACCAGACAGAGATAAAAATCCGATCAAAGATGAATATCAGACACCTAATAAAAAGCAGAATGCCTATGAAGAGTATGACATTTACCAGAACGTAGCGACCGACGACCTAAAACGATTACAACAAACTTTGCACAAGAAAGGCGTTTGCATGCAGCATGAGAAAGAAGCAGTCTGCGGTGTGTGCCATAAGATAGTGCAGTAGTTACGATATACGCACAAGTTAATAAGGCTGAAACTAGTTAACTAGTGAATGTACATAAATTTGTGATTAGTTAGCGAAGGTCGCAGATTCTTGAGTTGCTTGGTCGGTTCCGGCACATCAGGATGTCTGTCACGAATGGATGGACGTTAGTTAGAGCATAAAGATATAATTGTCGTAGTTCAAGCAAGGCTGCACATCAATTCACCGTACCGAGATGTGCGACACTATTTTAAGTGATGCCTCAACAAATATTCGCTTCGTAAGCTGCATAGCCACAAGAGCCACCTTCTTAGCAGCCTGGAGTAAATTACACACTAGTTACTCGTATTGTAAGTGCGGGGTCGGCTCTGCACCAACCGCATTGGGAAGCTGCTGCGATCTGAGGTACCGACCAGGGTGGCAATCAGGCATGAACGAGCGCGCGACAATCGTCACAAAGCTGGTAGTAACTTCCGATACCCATCGTGAGATCAAGAAGCTTAGACGAGTGAGTTTATTAACTTAACAGAGTCCCAGTGGTCAAGCGCCATGCTGTATAGCATGGGCTTTAGTTTTAGCATAACAGAAGACTTGACTGTGCACGGCGTGTAGGCGTCAACGACGGTGTAATTTTTGTATCTTGAGGCACAAAACTAGGCTAAAGTAGGCTAAGAAACTATTAACAGAGTATTGCAGATTATTGACACGTCGGAAAACTACAATCGCTTGATCTCAAAGTACCTATTGTCAAAGTGTGTAAGGGGTGCTGCTTGTTCTACTGTAGTAGACTCAGAGGCAGCTTGATCGAGAGATTCTAGAGAAAGAAGATATGTGCTAGGGGAGAGAGTTAATAGGTATGATTGAATCTGTGTGAACTGCTCTATTCAACTACTCTGGTTTCTATCTACTAGCTATTCTACTACTTTCGTAATCTTTAGCGTCGTAGATAGATTAGTAGAGATCGATTAATCACAGATATTAATCACGGTATCTGACTGAGATCTTGGTATTTTGACTCTGTGAGATCAGCTGAGTAGCTTAGATCTACAACACCTACTGTCCGTCTCGCAACGGGGTGCGTCCCGGGTCACAGGGATTGACGTTAGTCTGACCGTACTCATTGATCTGGGAGATCAGGCGATTGCGGACTAATCCTATCGAATAAACTGCATTTTCTAAGAGTATCCTAAGCTCCAACAGAACCTAATACCTACATGAACATATTATGCTGAGGATACGGCAGAGAATGCTGCGATAAGACGTCCATTTCACGCCTCACTGCACCTGCCTGCTCAACACACAGGAAAGCCACAATCCAATACCGAAATGATCGTGAAGACTCAACTAGCGTATGTTTATTTCCTTGGCGCAAACACTGTCCCATACATGAGGTCTTCGCTATAAGACTATCCCACTAGACGGTCGCGCTAATGGACGAGGCTAGCGCTGGGTCGTTACTGAGACGGCTCTTTCTTTGCTAGCGCTGAAACAAATTGCTCAGAGTACGCTGAGTCGACGAATTCGTCAAAGTTGGTCACCTCCTTACCATCTTCTGTAAAGGTCAAGATCAACGCGTACTCGTTCGTGTAGGGCCCAATCTTGGTTTCCGCTCTACTAGCCGCGTGTATAATACATTTCCGCGCTGCAGCATCATGTACTTCCTCCTTGACAGTGACCTAAAATCGTTAGTTATGATACAATTGAAGGTTCGGTACGCACTAACGGTAAAGTTCGAGTATAGATGCATGATTTCGCTCAGGTAGGCCCTGTATTCGGCGTTGCTTCTGGCGGCCCGGTTCATAGAGGCAGGTAATACGCGGTGTTTACAATCGGGTGACCGATATGCCATGATTTCCTCGATGTCCCAGGCGTTGTACGCTTCTATGACTGCCCGAGCTGTATCCTGCTGAGCTACCAAACTATGGATGTCAGGAGAGTGGTTCAATTGTTGAAAGATTGCATTGGATGCAGCGTTGCCGTCTCGCATTGTGTGGGCGTGGAAAGAACATACTTTGGAAGGGCGGTGGTGCTGGCATCGGTGAGACATTGTTTCAAGTCCAAGCCAATCCAGACATTGCTCGACTCCGTTTTGGGGCTGGCCAGCGGATGAGAAGCGGCGAAGAACGAGAGCGTCGTAGCAACTATATTGATGAGCTTCATAATGGCTAGTGTGCGAGGCTGGGCTTGTGGTGCAAAGGTGAATTCAGGCTGCGCAGCAGACGGCCTGTTATATGATAACTCAAAGGCTGCATTAGTGGTGACAACTGTTACTAGGCCTCACAACTGTGGCCGGATGAGAAATTAGCCCAATTTTCTTGTGCGGTGAGACAAAACAAGAATGTAAACACCAAATAACACATTGGCGGAACCTCGCAGCGGTACGAAGAAGGCGATGATCTCACCTTCTAAGCAATGATAGTATTCGTCGATAACTAGCGAAAATGGACTGCTTAGGCGTGATGTTGTCCGTAGCAATGGACATCCGCGTCGTTGCACTGACTGCAACTATGGGTCAGCATCGACTTGACACAGCAAACCAGGTGTTCCAAGCACACATGGTGGACATTGCAAGAGTAGTTATGTAGAGGTGAAGCTGGGATGCGATACATAGCATCGTTGCTTAGGAAATATGTAATTTGCTAGTACAGCTGGCGTGAGCATATCGTTCTCCCCCTCATAGATTAGTCGTCTTATCGACCTTATTGCTTGGTCTAACTGACAGAAGCAACTTTCGTACAGTACATCGTCTGCGCCCAGCTGCAGGTGTTCGGAAGCTCATCCTGCGTTCGTACGAATCGTCCGCTGACTTTAGCAAGCATACTCTGAAACCACGCTTCCTAGAGCAGTATTAATCTTCAATCGAATTTCACAGTTGACAATGACAGATGCTATATTCACGTTGAAGCATCCCTATACTGTCTGAAGACGGAAAAAAGGTCACATGGCTTCAATCCGCAATCAGTGCTCTAAACGTATGAGCTGCAACAGTGGGCAAGTATGTCTACAACCGTATCAGAAAGAAGCTCGTAGGGACTTGCTCAATCTCGGAATGAGCTTTACTCCTTAGTCGAAAACCAGAATGTGTCTGCTTGCCCAAGACGTCAGCAAATACGGGCCGATTGTTAGCGAGCGCAAATTTGCTACGCCGCAAGAGAGCGGATGCAAGTTTCCACCGCCGTGTTAACGTCGGCCCTCGAGGTAGCAGCGCGCACTGCCGAACGCTATTTATGCCAAGAACTCTGGCCTAGAAACTGCGTACATTATGCAAGATAGAGGAAATCGTCACTGGGCGATGACTTTTTTTCGGAACGCGTGTATGTAAACTGTCTAGATACTTTTTTCGATCGATCCGCGGCAAAATGTTCGGCGCTCGGCATTATGTTTACGGCAAGCGATGTTGCCGCTTCATCTTGCGTGAAATGACTCGTAGACACTACCTAGGGCTGCACGGTGATTGCGTTCATGGGCGGAGGCCTTGTGTTCTTTGGAATCTACAAAAACGGTAGATCAGTGCATTGTCGACACTGGTAATGCAACGTGTAACTGCCGGGTTGCGGATGCGATTTGTGCACAGTGTGTGCTTTCAAGTTCCCAAGCTTAGAGTTCCGAAAAGCAAAGAACGATACACACACACACAATTTATTTACGCCCGGCGGCCGAGCCGAAAGGGCTACTAACACTAACTTAACTTTACACTTCTTACGCTACGTCTCGGTCTCCTTAGCCCATCTATCTTCTTTGGCTCGCTTCCTCATGTAGCTTGTTATCCAATTTAGAGCCCTTATATGGTATCGTGGCACGCTTCTTCTCTATCTACTATTATTCCTCATCAGATGCTCGTGGGTTAGTATTGTTGGTGGCAGACTGGCTCAGAGTCGGCTTCTCCAAGAGATTCTCCAAGTGTTCAACGTCCTATCTTCGGCGGCTGAAGCGCTATCTGCTGTTGGTTACACGAGGCTGCTGATAAGTTTATGTTAGTATCTATGGTTTACCTAGTAGTTAGTTAGATATTAGTTTGCATCAAGTCTTCGTGTTGCTATTGCGAATCGTATTGTCGCTCGCACCGCATCCATGTCTGGCGCCCATTTCGCGTCATCTGTCGCTGCTTTGCCGCCTAGGTAGAATGACATGTTTCCTCTGCTGATCTGCGTGCACTGCAGCATTTCTATCCGCTGTGTCGTCCACTTTCGGCAGCGGAACAGAAAATGCTCCACCGTCTCTGCTGCCTGGCCGCATTCGCATTGGTCTGTTGTTGATGCTTTGATTCGGTATCGATACGTGTTCAGCTGTGCCATGCCTGTTCTAAGCTGGGCAAGTACGCTGCTCTCTTTCCGCGAAAGCCCGTCGTACAGTTGTCGCGTGTGCTTTCCTGGCAGTGCCGTGTCGATTCGTTTGGAATATGCTCCTACGTCTACTGGTATCTTCTTAGCTATGCCTTGCTTACGTGCTATATTATGCGTAGTTGATCGCATTCTAGGGAGCTGTGTCTGTGGCCTAGTGTTTGGCCTAGTTGCTGTCTTCGCCTCTCGCTTGGCAAGGCTTGCGAGCTTATTCTCTTCACTTGCAGGTAGCCATAGCACTGTCAGCATGTTACCGTCTCTTCTTAGTGTTTGTACGGTTTTGTAGAACTGGCTGATGTAGCCTTGCCCCGATTGCTGGTGAGGTGCTCTGAGTGTGAGCACAGCGGCTTTGTTCCTTGTTATTAGTGCAATGTTGCGAAACCTTAGCTTTGGCAGCCTGCTTAACGCTTCAGCCATTGCTGCCAACTCTGCCGAGTACGGGTTCTGTTCCTCTCTCTTGCCCAAAGTAACGGAGAAAGATTGTGTTTCGTTGCTTTGTATGCTGATCGCGCCTCCCATGCCGACTACTCCGTTCCGCGCTGAGCTGCTTACGGCGATGCGTACCGCCCAGTTCATTCCTATCTCCTGTGCCGCGTTCTCGACTACGGTCTGCACCCTCTTCTCCCATGGTGCTAGGACACCTGGTTGGATTGTCTCCATCTGCTCCATCTCTATGTCTTTAAGCGCTTCTGCCACCTGGAACAGCGGCGAGCGGTACTGCCTTCTGAACTTCCGCATCCGCGATGTGTTTCTTCGCAGTGGGTTCGTCTCAGGCAGCGCGTGAATGTCGGTCCACAGCTTGACGGCCCGCTTCCAGAACCGCTCATATGCACTTGGGATGTGCGCCTCTGCCTCTGCTACCCACGTTGCTACCGTGCGGAATGTCCCGACGATCGCTTGTGCACCTATTCTTTGCACCCTGTTGATAGGTCTTACAAGCTTGTCTTTGTAGGCGTGCATCCACACGTTCGACGCGTAGTCCACTGTTGGCGCGACCGTTGCCGTGAACAGCTGTCGCGCTACTCTGGGCGAGAGCCCGCGCAGCCTTCTGAGTTCTAATGCTGCTTCTAGTCCCTTTGCGGCTGCTCTTGCAATGTGCTTGTGGTACTTGAGTCTGGCGTCCATGAGCACGCCGAGTATCTTGACGTGGTCCTTGGGCGAGACGCTCTGCCCCTTAATTACGAAGGACTCGGTGGCACTCTTGTACGCCCTGCGAGTAAAGTGAATGACAGCCGTCTTTTCTGCTTCAAACGTCGCTCCGCTTCTCCGTTCCCAGTCTAGTGCGTCTTGGATAATAGCGTTGATGCCCACCCTATTGCTTTGCGCTGTTGGGCCTGTGACCCACGCAGTGAAGTCGTCAACGAACGCGATCGCGCCTCTGTATGTGTCGATAGGTCGCTGCACGAGATCTGCGTTGAAGAAGAGAAACAGAATTGGCGATAACGGAGACCCTTGCGGCAGACCTGCTTGTGGCAGTCCTTGGACCCTAGAGGCCTGCCCGTTGACCTGGATTGACGCTGTGCGCTCTGAGCAGAATGCCTCTATCCACTTCAGCAGCTTCTGTGGTATGCCTCGTGCTTTCATCCTCTGCAGTAGTCTCTCTTTACACACCCCGTTGTACGCTCCTTTGTCATCGAAGCTAATTAGGCTGACAGTCCGCCGACCCCGCCATGCGGTATAAATCTGCTCTTGGAGCAACACTAGTGCTTGCTCGGCTGATCGCTGCTTGCGTGCTCCAAAGTGGTTAGTAGGTAGAAGCCCGTGTGTCTCTACCATGTGCGAGATCCTCTCTGCCACCACCGACTCTAGCACTTTGCCTAGAGTGGCCAATAGTGAGATCGGCCTCCATGCCTTTGCGACGGTGTAGTCTTCCTTGCCTGGCTTCTTAAGTGGTATGATCTTGGCGTGTCTCCATTGGCTAGGTAACACTCCCTCCTCTAGCGACTGTTGGAATAGCGCAAGCACATGGTCTTTCACTACTGGCCAGACCTGCTTCCATACGATGACTGGCAGTCCGTCGTCTCCAGGTGCTTTCCATGACTTGGCGGCGTGCAGCTGTCTTTCCACCTCCTCGAGTGTGATGGTCGGCATTTCCACGGGTGCTCTCTGCGGCCTGGCTCCCTCGTCGTCGATGCTGCTAGGAAGCGGCGGGAAGAATGTGCTGAGCAACTCCTCGGCTTGCTCTTCAAAGTCGCTCGTGGTTTTCCCGTCTATTCTGCGGAGTGCTGGAACTGTTCCGAACGCCTCGTTCCCCGCCTTCAGATACTTAGCCGCGTTCCAGATGTTGTCGTTGTCCGCCAGGAAGTCATCCCAGTGCTTTCTCTTCTGCTGTCGAATGGCATCATGGTACTGCTTCGACGCTCCTTTTGCCATCTCTTCTAGGTCCGGCCGAGCAACCCCTGTTCGTCTCGCGGCTCTCGCTTGGTTCCTCCAGTGCGTGTAAATGCGGCGCAACTGTGTCAGGTCCTGCGTCCACCACCTCTTTGCGTACGGTGACGGCTTGGCCCTGGGTGTTAGTGCATGCACCGCCTCCAGCACCACCGCCATCAGTCTGTCGGTCCTCTGCTGCGTCGTGCCCGCTGACGGGGTCCCGCTGAGCGTTCTGGCGATCCTATCGTTAATTGCTTTCCACGGTGCGTTCTTGAGTAGAAGCCGCTCTCCCTGCTGCGCCACTGGCACGGAGCTGTCGAAGACCGTCTCGATCATTCGGTGGTCGGAGCCGTGCTCGGTGTCATGTGCAGCGCATCTTAGTACCGTATCTGCCAGCTCTTTTGACGCTAACACTAAGTCAATTGTCGTCTCGTAGTCTCCGCACTGCCATGTCTTGGTACCGCGCGGAAGCATACTACTGAGCGCGTGTTCTGTCATCAGGTCGATGATCGGGTCTGCCTCGCCCTGTCTGACCAGCGTCACGTCCTCTCCTCCCCACAGCTGGTCGTGCTGATTGAAATCTCCAGCCAGCACCACATCCACCACCATGCCGGCCCTTCTTCTTGCATCCTTAATCACTATATCTAGCTTGCTGCATGCGTCTCGCAGTGCTTGCTGGTCTCCTCCTGGTATGTACACCGACACCACCAACACCCGACGCTCGTGCAGCCGAATGATCGCTGCTGTTAAGTCCGGTGACTCTACCCGTACCTGTTCCGCCTCCACCTCTCTGTTCACCCATAGCATGCTCCGTATCGGCCACCTTCCTTCTCGCCACGTCGATGGCACCATCTTGGTCCACTTGTGGTGGAACATGGGCGTCGTCAGCAGCCGACCCTCGATCCTCCGTGCATGTGGCTCCTGGATAGCTACCAACGATACGTCTTGCAGCTCTTCGTCGTTCATCAAGCTCTCGTGTACTTCGCCTTGCTTTCTAACATTAAGCTGGATCATGCGGAATGCTCTATTCATGTTGAGGTGGGTATAGCATCCGACAGTTTCTGCTGAACGACTCGTGCGGTCCTCCGCAAAGCACGCACTTCATCACTACTTCGCTGCAGCTCTTGTGGTGGTGGCCCTCTTTCGCGCATCTCCCGCATCTCTGCGCCTTTCGACACTGATACGCTTTGTGGCCGAGCTCCTGGCAGTTGTAGCACTGCCCTGGCCGTGGTCGCTGCTCAAATGCACTTGTTGTGCCGGACTCTCCGCCTGCATGGAAGAAGCCTTCTGCAATAAGCCTTCTTGCGTCACTTTTCCTGGTCACGTACACCACCATAGATCCGTACGCCTTGGGGATGTCTCTCTTACTAAGCCACGCAATCTTGGCGACTGTCGTTCCATTCTCTTCTCCAAAAGCTTCTGCTGCTCCCGCTCTAATCTCGTCTTTCTCGTCCAATACTGCTGTTCTCTTGACGTTGTCGATCTTGACTGGGTAGATCTCATCGCGCAGCACGCGCGCGCCTGCGCCAATCTTCTCTGCTGCTCTCTTGACTAGCTGGTGCTCATCTTCATCTCTGCACGCGATCCTGATCCGGCTCTGGGTCGCATGGTCAACGGTGACCGCCCGGCATCGCCAGTTTTCTCGGTTCTCCATTGTGCGCATCTCTTTTTCAACGGCTGCTCTGACCGATCCTGCTGATAATCTGCTATTTTCGCTATCTGCCCTAGAGATGTCTACAGTGACGCTGGGCACGTCGATAGAAGCGAGGTTGGTTCTGGTAGTGTGCTGCTGGCTTGCTAGCGGCACGGCTGTGGCGTTTAGTCCTGCGGGTGCGCTTGTGGACGCTACCTCAGCCCAGGTACGCGTACCAGAGGTTGTTGCCACGAGGTCATCAACGCGTGTCTTCAGCTCAGCAATCTCGTCAATAAGTCTCACATTGTGGTCAATAATCGCTTGCTGGTTCTTTCTAATCTCTCTTGTTTCGCGTTCGAGGTTCTGGATCGTTTCATTCTGCTGCTGGATGATCTTGGTTAACGCAGTAAGTAGATCTTTGTTGGTGGCGGCGGTCTTCCTGGCTTGACGGGTAGGTTGGCTGCTTTCGATCTGGATAGTGTCGGAGTCGTCGGCTGATAGGTCTAGCTGTAGTGGTCGCCCGCGGTAGTGTTCGTTTTGCTCGATAGTGTTTCTTGTGCGCCTCTTTAGTGGTGCTGGTAGCTCGGTTGACAGGGATGTCGCTTCGCGGTCGCGGTCGCGGTCGCGTTCCGGGGTCGAGATTGCCATCTCTCCCACGCGTCCAGATCGCAAACTCCTGGGCATATACAGTAGCGTCGATTATCTCCCCGTCACAATCTGGTGAATTCTTGTCTTTGGTTCTTTGATCACTCACGCGCCCATACAGTCATGCGTAAATGTCGCCAAAAGCAAGATACTCCTATTTGAGAAGTTTTGTCAAGAACGATACAGTTGCTAGCGATTGCGGCTTCACCCCTGCGCACAGCTGCGCAACGGTTTTGAACTGTCTCACCCTCCGTATATGGCTTAGCGCTAGATGTTTGCTACGGAATAGTCGATGTGATTGGTCAGTTATCGATCTAACGATGACTGATATTGTTGAATGCTGCGCGCAGAGGTGAAGCTGCAATCGCTAACAACTGTATTTTTTGTAACCTGCTCTAGAGTTCTTCAGAGGCACAGGGTTATGTATCCAAAAGGATCTGTACAGACGAATACCACGTTACAGTTAAGTGTGACACTGCAGTCATGATAAGCTGCTCGTCGTCTGTGAATGGGCCGGCATATGTCTCCGCTCACTGGAAGTAAGCTGCTTACCAGCAAGCGCTTCATAACTGCGGCGCAGCTGTGGCGTAACCTCGTATGTACTGCATACTGTGCCGCATGATCCTCCAAAATGCTTACGGTCGTCTCCTGATCGGACCATCCTGACCCGCGCCTTGTCGCCCCAGTCCCCCGCCCCCGTCCCTGGCCCCCTTTACGAGCTTTGGGCGTCGCAACGACAACATCTCGCATTCGGAGCACTCCTAGTTCGCTTCTAGCCTTGGCACGAATGCAAGCGGAATCCGTGGAATCCGCGGACACGGTGCCGATGCAAGTGACGTTCCTTATCCCCGGCGCTAGCCGATTGCGGCTACGCCCAGGGGTGTACCGAGTCAGAACTTAAATGAAACGTCACTGCCAAGATTGCTCGTTCGGCTGCTCGCACCTGCTTGCTAGATCGCATCCTGAAGATCACGACATTCTGCCGCTCCAAACAAGCTGCAAGCATGTGGGGGACGCCTGTATGCGCTGTGCTATGCAATAATGTACATGGATCAAGCCAGTGGGTGACGCACGGTATACTAAGGTGAGAGATGGAGGCTTGAATCCTTGCTGAGGCCATCTTTCTTCAGACGGTCGCTGCAACCCTGAACCAAGTCAATCCTAGTATGCCTGAGAAATTTCAGAACGCTCGTCCATCAGCTTCTTAGTGCGTCAATGGTTTGACGCGCGGGACACCTCGTTTACAGTGCATAACCAACATCAACTAAGACTCTTCTCGGCCAAGCTATCTCAAGTAATGGATGCGCAGATCTGGCTCATCAGTTCTGTCCGCTGTTTGTTCCCAGTGCCGTTTTTCCCACGGCTTATCGAACAGCTGACTAACGAAGAGATTGACCTCACGCTGCCTCGATGGTACTTGCTTAATCATTCTGTACCAAGCGTATCTTCTTAGCAAATGTTCGTGGTACCCTTCTCTTCTCCATGCCTCCATCCATGCACCCATATCGAGTGTCCAACTTGAGTTCGCCATGCTACTTCTCATCTGAAAGATATCCCCTCCGAAGGTGGTGTCATCTGTCATCAGGCCAGGATGGTCTTCCAGCATCGCAAGCGCATACTTTAAGGGGTCGGTGATGCTGGGGGGAAGTTGCCTAATACACTCCGGTTCGATATACCTTGGTGTATATACCCAAAGAATCTCCTGTCTTCCACCATTGTCGTTGCTCTGACTTTGCTCTCGGAGATCGGTGCAACATTTCTTCAGTTCGAGACAAAACTGCGTGACAAACGCCTCTGTGTACCCCAAATATAAGCCTTGGCTCCTATGTAAAATGCTCTCCGCATGTTTCGAGTCCAGTGGGTACCTCAGTCGGCTGCATAGATATTTTGACAGTTCCGCTATGGGCCACGCGTTCGGATAAGCCTTTTTTGTCGCCAAAGAAAACAGCTCTTCGTACGGCACTAGAGTTAAGCCATAGTGGACTACCTCTTCGAGTCGGCCTTGCAAACTACGTTCCCAATCTATGTCAGCAAACAGTGAGTCATGCTTTGAGCTGACCAAGGCTTCTGGGTCGATGTATGCATGGGATTCGGATTCAGATATGCTCTGATTCGTATTTGGGGGCCCTCCAGCACTGGTATGAGGAAAGAAAGACATCTGAATGTACTGTGCTTCGATTAGAAATCAAATCTAGCAATCCTGGAGTGAACGAGCGATCCACGAATTTATCCAAATTCGCCGATGACTTTCTGTATTAACAAGCCTTCAATCGATGGCTCGCATCGACAAAGACCTTCTTCTGTGTAGCTCATATGGTACGATCACGCTCACTTAGCTGAAGCTTACTGCAGCATGATGCCGACATGTTAAGAGTAGGATCTTGAGTGGAAGTAATATAAGACTTCTGGTGTCAAGACTCTTGGGTTGGTTTTCGCGGATGAAGTGACAGGGTGGTATGAACAGTGTTTCTGCAAGTAACTCGTATATTGTACTTGTACTCGTAACTTAAGTTGAACACATCGAGCCCTAGGGGTTCGATGCCTATTACTATATACTTTTGATGCTCGTAACCCTCGGTCAGAGGAGCCCGAGTATTCCTCGGTGGCTTATGTGCGAGGACTATTCCTCGGTGGCTTATGTACGAGGAGTCTGCCAAGACCTTTCCTCGGGCATGCGCCACCGAGGAGGTCACGTGATACGTGCCCCCGCGTTACATATGGCTGGGTCGACTGGCCGTCGATGCTTCTTAACTTAACCGCCGTGCCTCCTCCCTTCAGGTTCGTAACACGACATATCCGGGTAATTAGATCCGAGAGACTTTTTTCATGAGTTTTTGAAGACGCTGTACGCAAAATACATCCTAAGTTCTATGAATTTTGTTATTGTAACAGCCGATATCGAGATACATTTGGCAGAGAAAATACAGGCTACAGATGTACTCATTCGTGCAATATACATCGTCTTTTAAAATCCTCCACTCCGCAGCTGTTACTTCGCTAGCAGCCTTCTAACGACAGTTAGAAAACTTCAATGATGACAGCCCTGAAATGACCAACGACTGTAAACTGGAGAAGATGGGTCAGCAATTTCCCTATCGATTTGCCTTATTTCTAGCTTGATGTAAAACTTGCATCACTATACATGAGTCTCACTTGCCGCACTGGTCATGGTACTGACAGCTCTTACATGCATTGCCCTCGAATGGCCGAAAGATAAGCAGACATTCTTGCGCATGGCTCAGCAGACTCCACGGGGCATTCTTAAGTTCCGTAATACCTTTTCTGCGGGCAGCGGATTGAGATCAAAAACAGATCAATAGCTTACACATTTACATCTGGAGGGGAATGTGATTGTTTCCTACGAGCATACTGACCACCCATCAGGTGGTGGTAGTAGTAGTGGTAGTAGTAGTAGTAGTGGTGGTAGTAGTAGTAGTGGTAGTGGTAGGATCTCACGCCCCATGTGTTAGTACATCTCATGGACTGCTGAGATACGTCTGTAACAAACACAGAGTTCTCATGTAATTGTCAGATTTGATGGGTCTTCAATCATGGGGTCATGAAAAGGTGTTCATTCTTGCTATCTCCTTAGGTGTCGCCTTTTTGTGGCTTTATTCTTTTCTTTTGTTTCCTTGGCCTTATGCATGGGCCTCAACTAAAGCCTTACTTCTGACAGTAGTAAGTCGGAAAGATGAACTCATATAAGTTTAAACGGTATCCAATTACAGGATTTCGACTATCGCAGTAAATTGCAGCTTGGAAATATCTGCAGGTCTGTCTAGACGTGTGTCACCAATTACCAACATGGCAGATGCTAAACTACTCGAGCTCCCAGTGTCTGAAGGCTCCATCCGTCAAGAAGCCTTGAGGACATCCGCTTTCTGAGATGCATTCACTCTCTTTGTTCTCAAACCTGCAGCGCTCTCTCTAAACGAGTTGAATCGTTTAGTGGATCAAGAAGGGTGGAGCAAAAGAAGAAGCTTAGTTAGGTATCCTGTGAAGGCGCTGGACACTGAGATTGATGCCCACGGTGACAAAATAAGTAGACTAGATTGCTGGCAACGCTTGTGCCAGGGGCTCGGACTTAGCAACGAGTCAGGGTCTATCACAAGATGCAAAAAGGTAAGTTCGAATCATTTTATGCATCTCGATATGAGATATGCTGTATGAGATGATGTTACGGCAGCTGAGGCGTTGCCTGGTTATAGGTCCTCAGATCCCGGCTTGTGAACCTCTGCACACTTTTTTATCACCGCCAAAACCTAGATATCCCGATTATGTGCTTCGAACCGTTGCATGACCCACTACATACATAGGACAGTTTCCACGACAGTGTGCCAAAATAGAAGGATATGTAAAAAGATTATTGAAAGGATATAGTGGTAGGTAAGACTGATACTGTACGAGAAAAGGTAGGAAATGGAGCGATATTGCCCAATCTATCATGATGCTCGCTACCAAGGGCATGCAATCAGTTTCCTCCTCATTTATGATAGACATAGTGGGCGAGGAGAAATATTGTGTCAAGTCAATATGATACTAAATCCACCTTGTTTCAGTTTGCCAAGATAGGCAAGCCCAAGACTCTTTGATTATATGCCTGTAGAAACCTGAAAAAGGCTGTAAAATAGCAACTGACTGCTCGCTATATCCACTACGGCGTCGAAAAATATGAACCTACCAACCTGTTCAGACATTGCCAGCAAGCACCTGAACCCAGTGTAGATCGCGCATCCTAGTCGTTGCGCTCTATTTAGAGCACTCAAAGATATACAAAGCATGATAGTCCATATAAAATTCTGATTGTACGCGCTAATCACCAACTAACATTGAGGTTGTTGCTGGTTCCAAGATCCCTGCATCTATTAATAAAGTTTTATGTATGCTGTTGACTTGGGTTTGCGAACCTGACCCAATCGGGCGCCTCTGGCTGAATCTCTACGGATTCTTCGGGTGCTTCTGAGTACAGCGAATCAGCAGCTGTAGAGGAGCTATCCCAATACACTTTAGTTCTGGGCACAATGTCGTCTGGAGTTACATAGTCCAACAAGTCCTCTGGTGGCTCATATTCCTCTTCTGGGTTAGGCGTTTCCGGCTCTTCTCCCGTCATATCAAAGATACTTGGTGGAGAAGTGCGGTCAATCAGCTGCCTCCGAAACTCTGCGAGGTCTGGTGATACCACAGGTGATTCGTTGGCGAAGCTTGAGGTTCGTGTATCAGAACTTCGGTCGTGTTGATTTGGACGTTGATGATTCTCTTGCATAGAGCTGTCTGTTGCAGAGGACAGTGTACTACCGACTGTTGCATTAGTATTCTCCAACTCCGCGCATAGTTGCTCTCCAAGATTCCTGAGATTTCTATGACGTGTCAGATGGTATCGAGATTAGATACAGGGTTCGTACTGGCTGACTGGTGGATGGTGCTGCAGCCAGAATTGCAATACGGGCTTTACAAAAGCCATTCCGAACGACTCGGTCTCCATAGACACTCTTTCGTTAGATGCCGATGTGGGGTTCAATGGGTTTGAAATTTTCAAAGACAAAACGTTCCAATATTCGCACGGCTTTTCTTTTCCTATACAGCAACCGAACTTCTTAATAGTAGCTGATACAGCATTTTTCAGTGATAGTAAGAAGTTGTACAAGGATTATCTGCGTCACTCAATTACACCACTTGTTATCAACATTAGGTCAGTACTCCAGCTACTGCTGACTAGACACAAGCCTTTTGATCATCGAACGCTAGTGCTGTTACCTAGATTCTGGATTTAGCAGTCGTTTCTGGAGCACTTGACTCTGCTTGAGCTTGTTACCCCTTTTAGTCGTTATGGTCATGATGTAAGATACGACCACTGACGAGAACACATAAGTTTTGCATAATTGTGACAGTCATACGACTGTAGTAGCTGGAGTGTAAGCTGGGCTGGACATATGAAGGCACTCACGGACTGCATAGTCTTACAGAAGTTGAAAGGAATCATCATACTTTGTATTCGACTTAACGAAACGATTGGATGAATAGCGTCAATCCATCGTCCTCATCAAAGGCCTCTTTTCCATTCTGTCCCTGAATTACCCCAAAACCGTGAGTCTATATTCCACTGGTCTTCCCACAAGTACCTGTGACGAAATAAGACGTGTGTTCAGTGATTCTCTCTGTTGACAAGAGACGGTACTGAATACGTATGTCTGGTGCTTTTATGCCCCCAAGACTATCGTTTTGTGAACGATTAGCTAATTACATCCTATTATTATGGAGGCTCTTGGACGGATAGTTTAGGTAATCCAGTATTAGACCACCATACTCCACATATGAGGGTCAGCTCGAGTATATATCGGGCACTAGGCCAGGCCCATGAAAGAAAACAAGCTGCCAAAGGCGCTTGACAGTACAGTTTCGGCTGTGCTCGACAGTATGTATAGAATAGCATTAAACCATAATAAAAGTAACAGACGGCACTCGAACAGCTTAGTTTGATGAATTTCGACTGGTCATGTTATAATCCCCTACCCCCTCTGTATGTATGCAATAAATGACTCGCCCCCATTATAGCTGCTGCAATTCATCTGAATTCTTATCAAAGCTTGCCACATCCCCTGCCTCGAACAGTACTGAGCTTCGTTTCTTGTTTGTAGTGGCGAATATTATAAGAGTAGACTGTTTTCTCTTCACATACAAGCCTTCTGAACACTAATATTAAATATCTAGAGAAATACCATAAATAGCAAAGCTTTCAAATTTCCGGCCTGCATCTTCGTAGTGGTGTTGTCAATACGGTTTTCACTGTTATACTGATCAACGACGTGGGCATCATCATCGTCATGGGTAATCTCGCAAGACTTTATCCTTGCACTATAGACCCGAATACGGTGTGCCCGCCAGCATAGCGCCACTTTCTCGTCCAGCTCGCCATTACTGATCTCCCTGATTATTGTTATGGAAGGACAAATGGGATCCGGTCGTAGAAGCAAAACACGCCCTGAATGTACAAACAATCTACTGGGCTCCTCCTTTGCAAGGCGCCGAGCTGGTATCCTTTCTTCACTTTTCCCGTTTTCTCCAGAGCCGAGTGCCTCCCGTGGAGTCGATTTGGACTTTCCCAACCTTCTCACAATATATCCAACGTCTGCCTTGATGATAGGATCCCCATCATTGAGGAATGACAGGAAAAGAGAGTGGGAAGACCGAGTGTCTTCACGACGGTGATGCTGCAGTGGGACTTTGAAAATTGGGGGGCATCCAAACAAAATGCAGTGTATGTTTGAGAAAGACTTTGCGACAGTAGTAAGCCGAGAGGTCGCTTTAGATAAGACGTGAGTATATAAGAGGCTTGCTATGGCGGCTCCCGCTGAGTGACCCGTAAACAAAAGTGTCGATGTGTCCTCATAATTGTCCAGACAGGCTGCTAGAGGGTCAATTAGTAATCTAGAAGCATTCAGAAAACCGCCGTGGCATTGATTTTGCTCTCCCTAAGTCGCATCAGCGCGTAATTCACTTCCAAGACTCAGTTACGGACAAGTATATCACTTGGATCACCAGGGCGGTGTTGAACGTTTGTCATCCAGTCTCTAGCGCCCTTGGTGCCTGGAAGAGCTACCACAACGACCTTGCCATGCAATTCCACCGTTCGTTGGCTAACAAGAAGACTTTTGGGAGTGTTGGACTGCTGTGCGCTAGACACAATTGTGGGGCTATAGGCTTCTTCCGAGCAGAGAACTGCTAGGCGAATCAGAGGCCAAGGTAAGTTTGCTCTACCCGTAGCATCAGCGACTTGAGCTTCTTGTTTCCCACTCGGGATCAACGTACTTCTGCATAACGCGGGCTACGCATGTCAGTCCTGCGGACTCGTGATCAACGATATGGTCAATGTACATGTGCTCAGAGTACCGTCAGTTTACTGGTATTTTAAACTTCTTTCTTACTAGTTTTGACATCTTACCAGGACGATTACTGTCATGCATTTGACTCCGGTCACCATTAGCTGTGAGCCATTTGTAGGAGACCGGCGTCATGTTCCCAAGCGTAGCTGTACAACAAGACCCGAATGAGCCGCGCTTCGACTTACGTAATAACTGCCTATGGGAGGTCACTTCGTCTATTGAGGAGCATTATGATTCATCACTCCTGTTATTGAGGTTGCAAATTCGCCCTTACATGCAGCTACACAACAGATTTGAGCGACCCCATCTTCTGTATATGTCTTAGAAAAGACGTCAGCTATAGAACCGTCGTTGTGTGATTGGCCCATCCTTAGTAAAACTCGGGTGACTGGACTGTTGAGACAATGAAAATGGAATTGCTGACGACAGTATCCTCTAATACAAGTTGTCGATTTCAGTGGCCTTACCTGTGTAGGCTAATTGTATGTTTGTCTTTGCGATTACGTACCAGTTTGCCGTGTTTCTACCGTAGTCAGCAGTTCTACTACGTCAGCGGTCCACATAAGTCACTAAGCAAATTGATGGGAGAAAAAAGCATGTTGTAAGTGACTCGTATCTGGTGAGTCTATCCATCGCCTCATTCGCGTTCTATTTCTGTCAACAAGCACGAAAAGCCTGCATGTACTGCGATCATATTATAGAGAAGTATATCAATGAAGAGACACCACAGCATGACAGAGTCATACCGTGAAACTGTCTGGACAGAAACAAGGCTGTCTATATTATACATCTCAGCCGCGCCATGCACATGTAGGTACNCTTGAAATTGAGTAGGTACCTCTAGCTGGCTTGATTGGAGGGTAGAAAGGGTAGATCCGTCATCTTCATAGATACTAAACGTTCGATCAAAGGGGCCTTGAACAGGTGGTTCTGGGTCAAATTGCGTGCCAGGAAAGTCGCGCTGGCTCGCAAACTGAAAGTTAAAAGTCATATTAATAGTGTAGAATAGTTTCTTGATATAGAAGTAGAGCAGAGATATAGAGTATTGTAGGTAAGAGATGAGATGAGGTGAGACTTCTAATATCGCTGTGGATTGACTGGTAACCTTACACTACACAGCGTCATAAGCTTAACTATATTAGTACTAGCGCTACCTAAAATGGCTAGAGCAGTCCTGCCCATGGGCCCCATGGGCGCCCATGGGATTCAGACCATGGGGATGGGCGCCCGACCATGTCATTTACTGGCCTTTACATGGAGGATTGTTTATGGTTGATCGTGGGACGATCGGTGGGTCCAAAGACCCAGTCTAGAGCTATCGTTAGCCTGCTGCGATACTTTCAGTTTATTTAGAATCGACTTACATTGGGCGGCGTACTCGACTTCGAAACTACCTTGTCGACCTTGGCAATTCGCTGGTCCCTTTCCACCAGCTGTTTCGAGGCGATATACAGTATCAATACCACCCACGGAAGACCCGGCGTCGGCAAGGTGGAGCCAAGGAACTGCCCCCTCTTGATGCAGCCCAGAATACGCTGATCTAGGAGCATCTGTTCCTTCAACTTTTCTAACCTGGGCAACAGGGTAGGGTGACTCAGACAGCTGGTCAAAGGCAAATGTAGGTAGGCTTGTGCCATTCGAAAACACAAAAAAGTGGTGCCCAACGATTCTGTCAAAACCTTCTAGGCTTAGATAACCGTCTAACGCTTTTGGGTGGGTGCTCAAAAGGAGGGCTAGAGCAGATATTGCCCGAAGTTTCCATTTCGCAGTCCACAGGTTGGTACTGAGCTTGCTGCCAATGTCGTAAAGAACGGCTTTTC
>NRSV01000112.1:42000-60903 GCA_002286855.1 Bipolaris cookei
CTTACCAGGACGATTACTGTCATGCATTTGACTCCAGTCACCATTAGCTGTGAGCCATTTGTAGGAGACCGGCGTCATGTTCCCAAGCGTAGCTGTACAACAAGACCCGAATGAGCCGCGCTTCGACTTACGTAATAACTGCCTATGGGAGGTCACTTCGTCTATTGAGGAGCATTATGATTCATCACTCCTGTTATTGAGGTTGCAAATTCGCCCTTACATGCAGCTACACAACAGATTTGAGCGACCCCATCTTCTGTATATGTCTTAGAAAAGACGTCAGCTATAGAACCGTCGTTGTGTGATTGGCCCATCCTTAGTAAAACTCGGGTGACTGGACTGTTGAGACAATGAAAATGGAATTGCTGACGACAGTATCCTCTAATACAAGTTGTCGATTTCAGTGGCCTTACCTGTGTAGGCTAATTGTATGTTTGTCTTTGCGATTACGTACCAGTTTGCCGTGTTTCTACCGTAGTCAGCAGTTCTACTACGTCAGCGGTCCACATAAGTCACTAAGCAAATTGATGGGAGAAAAAAGCATGTTGTAAGTGACTCGTATCTGGTGAGTCTATCCATCGCCTCATTCGCGTTCTATTTCTGTCAACAAGCACGAAAAGCCTGCATGTACTGCGATCATATTATAGAGAAGTATATCAATGAAGAGACACCACAGCATGACAGAGTCATACCGTGAAACTGTCTGGACAGAAACAAGGCTGTCTATATTATACATCTCAGCCGCGCCATGCACATGTAGGTACTCATTCGGGTTTGGCAAGCCTTTACATGGAGGATTGTTTATGGTTGATCGTGGGACGATCGGTGGGTCCAAAGACCCAGTCTAGAGCTATCGTTAGCCTGCTGCGATACTTTCAGTTTATTTAGAATCGACTTACATTGGGCGGCGTACTCGACTTCGAAACTACCTTGTCGACCTTGGCAATTCGCTGGTCCCTTTCCACCAGCTGTTTCGAGGCGATATACAGTATCAATACCACCCACGGAAGACCCGGCGTCGGCAAGGTGGAGCCAAGGAACTGCCCCCTCTTGATGCAGCCCAGAATACGCTGATCTAGGAGCATCTGTTCCTTCAACTTTTCTAACCTGGGCAACAGGGTAGGGTGACTCAGACAGCTGGTCAAAGGCAAATGTAGGTAGGCTTGTGCCATTCGAAAACACAAAAAAGTGGTGCCCAACGATTCTGTCAAAACCTTCTAGGCTTAGATAACCGTCTAACGCTTTTGGGTGGGTGCTCAAAAGGAGGGCTAGAGCAGATATTGCCCGAAGTTTCCATTTCGCAGTCCACAGGTTGGTACTGAGCTTGCTGCCAATGTCGTAAAGAACGGCTTTTCCAATGTCAGCAATATCCTTGTTGCTGAGCTAGTACTATCTACCTGTTGCACCTGTGGCGACGGGCACGTCAAGCTCGTCATCCTTGGCGCATGTGTAATTTTGGGTCCCGAGCCCTAGCACAACGTACTTGAGCTGACCAGCTGGAGCCGAAAGGGAACTTTGAGGCATTATGCCAGCAAGGTTGTCGATAGCCTTTGCCGGAGTATGAACAGGTGCGTTGTTATTGGTTACGAGCAGAGCGTTAGCAGAGCTGCCAAACGAACTGAAAAGTAAGACGGTCCATATCAATGATGAAGGAAACATTGCGAGCACTCTTGAACAAATACAAGAGATTCTTAGCAGATTGCCAACTTGCTTGATCTTACATACGGGGAGCTGGGGTGCTATAAACTCATGTCCTCTCCCTATCATGAACAAGAGGTGCAGAAATTCGAAGAAGATTAGAGTTCTTGCTATTACTTTTAGTCACTAGTAACGAGATTGGCGTGCGCTCTGCTATGTGAGCTGCTTACATGCGATTAGCAGAGCGAAACCCGTCATACGATCACCTCAAGACTCTATGACGTATGATTAAAAGACGACTCAATCACATAGCCAACTATACACATGATATGCTGGCCTATTCAGTTACTGGTAATTACATGCTGCAGTCGAAGCCGCTTGACTGGCCCAAGGCCTAGTCAGGGCTAGAGGAGTAGTACCGATTGAATATTTTCAAAGATAGTAGAGAATAGCTTCCTTTGATGAGTCATTAATTAACTTGCCGTTATCTACTACATTCCCGTCTTGAGTCTTTCCGTCTAAGTTGGGTATCGTACAATCTCATGCACTTGCAGCTTCCGCTTTGCGCCCATAGCCCAACTGTCATCCCACGCAGAACACGGACCCGCCCGGTGTACGCTTGTCCAAAAAGAGCTAAGCCATGTAAAAATGATGTGTTGGTTGGTCTGAGAGTTTGAAAGAAGACGCATCGCTGACATAAACTAACACTACTTGGGCAAGATTACCACTAAGCGATAGAGGCTTAGCATGGGATCAGAGATCGCCTGCTTACAGAAACCGGAAGCTGCAGCTGCATGAGATTGTAGTGTTGATAACTCCATATCCTTATAATGATGATCACAATATATTTATCTACGAGTACAGTTGTTAGCGATTGCGGCTTCACCCCTGCGCACAGCTGCGCAACGGTTTTGAACTGTCTCACCCTCCGTATATGGCTTAGCGCTAGATGTCTGCTACGGAATAGTCGATGTGATTGGTCAGTCATCGATCTAACGATGACTGATATTGTTGAATGCTGCACGCAGAGGTGAAGCCGCAATCGCTAACGACTGTACAGAGACACGGAATCTACAGTCTCTTTTATTAGAGGCAAAAATATGCGCGTAATTACACATAGAAAATACTCAGATTCTCGCTCCCATTTCACTGACATGCGTAGCGTCACACATCCCCTATTGGTATTTCTCACTCTTTTCAGGTATGTGTATGCACGCTATCACTCTAGATGCCTACAAAAATTTGGCTTATAAGAAGAATGCCACGTTGTCTCACTGCAAGACCATGGTGAAAGAATCACCCTGCATCATTAGATCGTATTCGAATACTCTTAACACGAGTGAAACTGGAAATTTGATTTGGCTGTGCTCATCACAGAGACAGCTAATCCTGTTTGCCCTTCCAGATTTGCGTGCACTCTGAACTGTCCATGTTCCAGATCTTCATCATACTGTCGCAGGACGCAGACACGAGCTGTTTTGAGTTCGCTGAGAAAGTGACAGAAGCAATATCGTTGTTGTGGCCATGCAAAATTCCTATGCACTGGACAGCCTTCATATCCCAAATCCTAACAGTTCTGTCGCAAGACGCTGACGCCAGCCGATTCAAGCTGGGGGAAAACGTCACAGAGGTAACGCAGTCTTGGTGGCCCTCCAAAGTTTGCACGCAATCCAGACTCTGCATATCCCAGATTTTTATCGTATTATCGCACGATGCCGACACTAGCTTGTTTACGCCAGGCAAAAAAAGTACGTCGTTAACACAATCCTTGTGACCTACAAACGTGTGCCAGCACTCGCCGCTAGATGCTTTCCACAACTTGACAGTTCTATCACACGAGGCAGACGCGATGAAATTTGAGTCGTGTGAAAAGACTATGGAGTTGATGCAGTCGATGTGCCCTTCCGTAGTTCGCGAAGACGTGTCATCATTTTGACTCTGGAAATGGCGTGGGAAGATGCCCATCTCGTGTAAATTGCTGTGATGGTGCTAAACCTACTACTAAATGAGACGTTTGTCAGTGTTCGACATGTCCCAAAAATTACTGCAACGAGAGTATGGAAAAGGCCACTTTATATGCTATCTAGTTATGAGTCAAGGACCTATTTAGAGAGGAGCTGGGCAAAGCTATCCAGAGCAACCCAGCGCTACAATCGCTAGATCAGATCAGCCAACCAAGAAAAGCAGATTCAAGAAACCTACTCCTAGGCCAAGACAACGAGCTTAAGCTGCAACTAGATGCAATTGGCATAGCAATTACTCTAGTAGTCCAACAAGCTGCAGATAAAGCTATTCCAAAACTAAAGCTAGGGCCAAAAGCAAAGCCCTGGTGGAGCCAGGAGTTAACTAAGCTACGAAGAAACGTGTCTTACTGCCAAAGAACGTTCGCGCAACAACTTCAAGCTACCTCTATAGAAGAAGCCTACCCCTTTAAAAGAGACTTCCTTCTAGCGCGAATAACGTACCAAACAGCAATTAAGAAAGCTAAACGAGAGCACTGGAACAACTTCCTTGAAAAAGAAGACCCACAATCTATCTTTAAAGCTATGAACTATACTAAGGAAAAGAGAGTAGAAAGAATCCCTCCTATCCAGGGAGAGACACTAGAAACCTCTTTTAGGGGAAAGTGCAAAGCCTTTCGAAAAGCACTATTTCCACCACCCCCAAGTACAGCACCACCAAGCTTTAATAACCACCAAGAGAAAGAGTGGGAGTGGCCAGCGCTATCAATAGCCGAACTAGAACGGGCTTGTTCTAATAAGGTTAAAAGTAGCTCACCTGGCCCAGACGCTTTATCACAGGAAATTATCACAGCTGCCTACCAAGCTCAGCCAAACACGTTTTTCAAAACCTACTCACTGCTATTTAACTATGGATACCATCCAACGTGCTGGAGAAGAGCTACAGGAGCAATTCTAAAGAAGCCATCTAAACCTAACTACTCTATCCCAAAGGCCTACAGAGTAATTACTCTACTAAGCTGCCTAGGCAAAGTAATAGAGCGGATAATAGCTAAGAGACTCGGCTACCTCGCTGAGACTACCAACCTCCTACACGACTCACAGATAGGAGGGAGACTAAAGAAATCAGCTATAGACGCAGCTCTACTCCTCGTAGATCAAATCCAGCACCAAAAACAACAAGGCTACACTACATCAACAGTCTTTCTAGATGTAAAAGGAGCGTTTGACCACGTTTCCCACAATCAGTTCCTAGATACACTAAAAAGACTAGGCCTACCTATCAGCCTAATCACTTGGGCTAAGACCTTTCTATCTAACAGATCTCTAAGGCTCGCCTTTGACGGCCAAATAGAAGAATTCAGCGAGATTAACGCGGGCATCCCACAGGGTAGCCCAGTCTCCCCAATCTTCTTTCTCATCTACATCAGAGATTTGTTCCCTCAAATAGATGGATTCCAGCTCTCCTACATCGACGACATCTCAATTACAACCTCGTCAACGTCTATTAAGAAAAACGTTAAGATACTACAACGCAAGGTTAACAAACTAGTTACGAAAGGAAAACAACTAGCAATCGAGTTCGATATAGCGAAGACAGAGCTAATCCACTTTACAAAAAACAAAAAAAGAAAAGAAATTCCCCTAGAACTCCCTAGCAAGGAGAAAATATACCATAAAGATACAATTAAGTGGCTAGGGGTACACCTCGACAATAAGCTATCTTTTAGAGAGCACGTAGCTATTCGAGCTAGCCAAGCAAAAACAGCTTTTAATAGACTAGGGAGACTAGCGAATATAGACCGCGGGCTATCTCCCTTTGCTATTAGACAACTATATCTAGCATGCGTTACGAGCATTGCAGATTACGGGTCGCCAATCTACTGGCGAAACCAGAGCTATATAGAAGATCAGCTTCAGCCGCTACANATCCAAACAATAGAGGATAACTCTATAGTAATCTACTCAGACGCCTCTAAAACAAAAGATGGGGATGGGATAGGAGTAGGCCTAGTCGTCTATAACCCTAACCAAGAAGAAATCCACGCAGAGACAAAGAATATAGGCGAGCAGCAGCTAGTCTATAATGGAGAGCTCGAAGGCATTACGGCAGCGTTCGAATACGCCGCTAAAACCGCTCAAAAAGACCAGAATATCCACGTTTACGCTGATAACCAAGCTGCCATCTACAGGCTCCAGAGTCTATCAGACAAGCCCGGCCAGCAGTGGGTAATTCGGTGCCAAAAAGCAGCCAAAGCTATCCTTAACAGAAAAGCAAAGATCTTCTTGAAATGGGCGCCCGGCCATACAGATATAGAAGGAAATGAAAAAGCAGATTCCTTAGCTAAGGAAGCTACAAAACAAACACCAAAAAAATCACAAATAAGCCTAGCCTTCTTAGGCACTAAGATCAAACTCCTCCAACAAGCTAGCCAAGCAGAAGAGTGGAGAAAGTACAGAGAAACTGCAAGAGAGAAGAAGACTAGCTACGGAGCTATCTTTAATCTCAAGCTCAAAAACCAACTAGCAATCCCTAGAGGCACGAAAAGAGAGATTTCAAGCGCCTTCTATTCTCTTAAGATAGGACACGGATACTTTAACGCCTACCTAAAGAGAGTTAAAAGAAGTAAAATAGATCACTGCCGCTGTGGAAGGCCACAAACAGCAGAGCATCTACTTCTATACTGCGGCTTCTACAGCGCAGAAAGAAGCCAGCTTAAAAAGACTCTAGACCAAAAAGTACTTAAACTCCCACTCTTACTCCACACTACGAGCGGCATAGAAGCTACTTTAGCTTTTATTACTAGCACGCGGATAGGAACAAGAAAATGGCACCTTAGCCAAGAGGGCTAGAAAGAAGAAAAACCAGAAAAACAACAACAAAAGAAGAAAACTTGATTTTACTAGCGCTATTTCCTTTCCCCTAAGAGAGCCCGCTGGAAGGCAGCCTGGCTACCCTACATCTCTCCCTGTTACCAAACTGCTCTTTAGCACCAGGTATCTACAAAGCTAGTAATAGCTTAGCTAGATAAAGGCCGAAGCACCATAGTCACGTAATACAGCACAACGTATCAAATTGTAACTAGTTAGATAGAACGGCCTTTGGCCAAAGTCCTACATAGCCAACGGCTGATACAGGACTATAATGGAATAATAATAATAATAATACTGGATTCGGCCCTTCTATTACCGGCTTTACTTCACCATTCTCCTTTCTTGGTGTGAAGGCTGTAAGTTTATCAAAGTAACGACCACAAAAGGCCCATAACTCAACATAGGACACCCAGGCCGCTGGACTTGATAGCGATGTCATCTCCGCTTCCCTGAGCTTTGCAACTTGAATTCTTCTCTTATCCGGTGGAAAGTAGCAAGCCATAAAGCTTGAACGAATGGTACGTTTCATGTTACTGCCAACCAGTTTCTTTAGCGTTTCACATATTGGTTCGATGTATTTGAGTGTCTCGAAGAATGTCCAAAGCGAGGGTATCAAGCCTTCAGAGGAGCATATGTTCTCTGCTAATTCCTGGCGAATCTGATGGTCTAGTTGACAGGGAAATATTATATTTCGCTTGAAAAGGTCCAGAACGAGTGCCTTGTCGATAGGGGAGTTCTTAGGTGCCAATAACTCGAGGCTATCTACAGTAACTGCATCAACCGTGGAGAATGGAAGAATACCATTTTTGCAAGTCAAAATCTTGTTCCAAACCTCAAATATGCGATTGAGATAGTGAGACATCTCCTAGAACGATTAGAGAGATCGCGATATCCCGAAATCAACATACCTCGTCGCATTTCAAGGTAAGAAGTCTATGCAGAGCACCGAGCTGTACTTTCGCCCACAGCCCAGGCATCTCAATGAGCTTGTCAAAGCCAGATATAAGTTCTTTTCTTTTGAAGAGCTGGCGAAGATCCTTGGGCTTTGAGTTGTCAAGTCTTGTCCACCATTTCCTTTCTGCTTCTACTTTGTTTTCTCGGCGATACAACCGTATCCTCCGAAAGATTTCGCCATCTGACGACCTTTGTTCATTTACGTATGACTCAACAATATGACAGAGAACAGGTGTTGGAGTTTCTATTGTAGTGTCACTACATGCATTTAGAAGATTTCAATGTACTTACCACTCGAGAACAGCCTTACCACCCACCACTTATCATTCTCGTCCAGGAACCGATCTGCTGCTCTTATACGATGTAATCCATTAAGGCACTGCAACTGTCCGAGTTCCAAAGTTGGAGCATCTCCAGCTGAGCAGCTCTTCTGCAAAGCCTCCGTTGGTAGACCAATAGCGCGTAATGCTGCGTTGAGACGGCCGTCCTCTACGACAGCATCGATGATGTTCTCATCTTGAAGCCTCAGGCATCCGGTCTTTTCAAAGATCTTCTGTAATCTGCGAACATTTTGGGGCGATACTTCCCGATGCTTGTTTAAAAACAGCTGGTGTTCGAACTGTAGACAGTCAAGGCGCACACGAACCAAACCTTGAAAACAACTTGCTTTATGCTTAGCTAGGGTGATGTCTGGAGAAACGTCCATGGCCCTCGCAGTGTTTTGGCAGCAGATTCTGAGTGGAAGTTTGTTTTTTTTTACTGGCGGCGGCTACGGCGTATCCACGGCTGGTTAACCGGTATCCGATTACGGAACTCGCCATAGATCGGACAACCGAAACCCGAAACTGGAAGATCTCGACATAAAGACAAGGCTATGCAATAAGATTCCCCTAGCAGAAAATGGACACTCTTCCTTGGATTACCTGTAATACCTCCTATCGGGGGAACACGCTGACGTATTACGAGCCATCCCAGGGTATCATTGAAAACGTTAGGGACGCCAAGCCATCTTACATCACCTTTCTGGGAAACCGATCTAAAGCAATTCTTTTAGATCAGCTACTGGGAGACAATGAAAATGTACCTGTTCATAAACAAGTCTATCTATGGTGTTCGCCACGCCTGCGAAGTGGTAGTTTACCCATCGTTGTCATTGATTGTAATATTCAAAACACGACACCACCGGACCCTAATCCCGTCCTCCAGAGAAGGGATGCGACAACCTTGACGATTTCCAATACGAGTAACATTAGCGCAACATTATGTGGGAGCATCTTCTCGCTTTTTTCGAGTGTGATTTGCTACTTTGTTGATGATCTTGGCGGGCTTAAAGCTACTGCCAATTGGGTCGCTCAGCAGCTAGTTGCGATGCAGGCATCCAACTTGCAGGTAGTACCTCGTATCTTATTGGTCATGGAAACATCATCCGATTGTTTCGATGAGATCATAGCTGCTGACAAAGCTACGCGCTTCGTCGTTGAAGCTCTACGAGACAAAAAGAATCATGTGAGCGAGCAATACGATGCAAAGCAGCGTCTAGGCGAGATCGAAGTCTTAGGATTACGGTCTTCAAAGTCTACTGCTGTTCGCGCACGAGCGTTGAAGCGACGACTATTGACATTATCTCAAACTGCGATGCACGAGCGAGCTAACTCTTGCATGCAATTCAGCTTCTCGCATTTTCGTAATCTATCCCTTCGAATTTTGCGCTAGCTCTGCTGTGAACACCCAAAACCGTTTAGCCTCGTCGACGCTACAAGACCCCTTGGGTTTTCGCGTGATTTCCTGCAACATTGTTTGGAGGACTTTTTAAAGCAAATGCCCTCTCAAGCCTGGCTATGGCATTTTGCAGCACCTCTGGTAGCGTCTGCTCTGCTGCTAGCTAGCTACCCTCCAAGTGCACATGGTAGGATTTGTACTCACTCAGACGGTTTTTTTTCAGCGCTGATAATAGTAGGCTTTGCGCCGGAGTACCTATTCGAGGTGATATACTCTACACCCTGTCGTAACGCAATATCTTCGTATACTTCTTTCCCAAGTATCCAGGAGAAGTTTGTTTCTGCAGTCAGTTCCGAATTCCATGCCATGTTCGCCGATTATTCAATTACGGGCCCGCCCTCTCGTGAATACCATCAGAAAACTCTCACACATCATTATACTCATTTGACTGAGTTCAAAAGCCATCGATCCTGCTTCAGCTGTTTCATGCGAATGCCTGAAAAGGTCTTGCTTTGCGGACATGCTTTATGCGATCCTTACATTAGAGCCCTTGGAATACGCTCTCATTTCAAGAAAAATACATACGATATACCTGAGTGCATTCTATGTGGTGTTAATTATTGTAACTCAACATTTCGCTTTGTACCCCCTACAGCAGGAATTCGAATACTTAGTGTCGATGGAGGAGGTGTAAGAGGTGTTATTCCGTTGGCGTTTCTTCGGCATCTTGACACGCTACTTACCCCATTGTGTTCCTCAGTGAAAGATCAGTTTGATTTTGTTTGTGGTACATCAGCAGGTAAAAGCTCATATCACACTTAGGTCAATTACCTTTGCCTACTTGGGCAGGTGGACTCGTAGTAATTGGCATGTTTCTACTGCAATGGAGCGCGTCTGAATCTTTGGAAAGATTTGAAGACGTGGCAAACAAGACCTTCCGAAAACGGAAGGCACTCCTCACTAGAGCCGTCCAGTTGATCATGGGCTATGTACAAGATGGCCAGTACAGCCTAGCAGCAATTCAGGATGCTTTCAGAAAAGCTTTCAACTCACCTCTGCAGATGTTCAATCCGCTAAGAAACGACACCAAGGTTGCCGTCACCACCACAACAGTCAAAGATTCGTTACCTTGGCTCTTCACAAACTACAATGGTGGAAAGAGGTCTAGTAACATAGGTTTGTTGTACAGTAATATAGCAACACAGTCATTAACTCGCATAGGATATGATGTCATCCGAGCCGATCGAGCCGACAGTGATGTCACTGTGAGCGATGCGTAAGTGTCTCCTTTTTCTCCAGTTATGTTACACTAACTCTTCTAGTGCATGCTGTACCTCCGCAGCGCCATGGTCAGTATAGTGGCTTCTATTCTTGATTATTTTACTTAAAATACTAGGTTCTTTAAACCCCAGGTTGTAGAATCGTTGGGCGCGTTCCAGGATGGCGGACTGCAATACAACAATCCAGCAAGCATTGCGCAATGGTATATGCAGTTTTTATGGCCGAACAAGCCTCAACCAGACTTCGCGCTTTCGCTCGGAACAGGAACTTCATCACCCGCTCCAGTCACCAAATCACCAACAATATCTCGCTTCTATATACGATTATTTAAGAGTTTTATGCGTAACCTTGACGGTGAAGATGCATGGAAGCGGTTCTTGAATTCGATCTCACCCAGTATACGACAGCGTTTTCATCGTCTCAACATCAGACTCAGTGGCCCTGAACCTAGTCTTGATGACACAGTTGTAATACCAGAACTTAAAAGGAAGGTAGCGCAAACTATCGCCAACGAGGGACTACTAATATCTAGTATCTTTGACGCTATGATCGCATCTATATTCTACTTTGAGTTAGATAACATGCCTACTTTTAGAGACGCTGGTTATAACTGTAGTGGTTTTATATTCTGTCGACTAGATATTCCTCCTGACAGTCTTCGCTACTTGTATGATCGCTTACTGCATACTAAGTCATGGTTCTTGATCCAAGGTAACCCAGTAAGTTGTGTGCAGTACGTACCTAAAGGTCTACCACCTTTTAGGCGCCGTATCAGTTTCCGAGTGGAAACTCAAGAGGAGACACTCACAATGTCGATCTGTGGTATAACATCCAAGACTTTACTCTTGAGTGGTTTCCCTACTACTGTTCAGAAGCTCATTCAGGCTCAGCAGCTCGATAGCCCATTTGGGACTATCGATCATGCTGTTCAGAAAACACTTCCTATTATCTCACAAAAGCGAGATGTGAACGATCAACTGTGGGAAACTCGCGGGATGAAGAGGGCTTGTATATAGCTATGATACAGTATAACTAGTGCTATGTAATCTAGCTTGCAATAATTGAGTATAGAGTGCTAGCTTTCCTATTTTCTTTTCCACCCTTAGACACGGGGAGAAAAAAAGAATCGCCTTAGTTGAGGTAGGATGTCTCTACCTGGAGGCGAAGAAACCTTTGATCGGTATCCAAAAAAAAATGCAAGCTCTCCAGCGGGGAATTGAACCCCGGTCTCCCGCGTTTTGTCACGTGACAAGCGGAAATACTGACCACTATACTACTGAAGATATATCTTCAATGCATCCATTAAGTAAGCTGTGAACGCTGGTTGATGGAGGATATGTCTTTTGAAAAATACCTATACAGTGCAAAAATCTAGCTTAACGTCCATCCCTACGTGCCGGGACGCACGGTGTAACGGGACAATTTCTCTTCCGGGCCCTCGGACTATCCGCAACATGCTTATATATAGACAAGCGTAATGCGCATATATTCTCTAGCTCTTACTCTCCTATTATACTGGCCTCCGACTCAAAAAAGCGCGTCGTTGACCATGCTGTCGCTAGTTTCCTTGACGCTATCTCTTTGTAACGACGTTACAGTTCTGCCCAGTACCGGACCCCTACCGGAGTCGGATCAGAACAAGTATCCGCCGCCCTCCTTTAGCAGTCTAGCATTCTTGGAGTCGGATCCGATTCGGATCCGACCAGGCTAGGTATATATTGAGACTCTGCCTGTAGTTAGTTCTGTAGACTTTTAATATCCTTTCGTACAAGGCCTATAGGTGTCTATTCGAATCAAGGCCCGTTTGATGTCCCACGCACTCCCATATGCCTCTGAGTGACACTACCGCCGATACTGATCCGAGTAGTCTTGCCTGCGCTGTTACACTCTTGACTCTCCTCTAACACCCCCTGTTCGTTCACGAGAGTATTTATTTGCGAGAAGCTCGGTGGGCTAGAAGTAAGCTTAGATAGTAAAGAGTAAGAGTATAGCTTTAGAAGACCAATTTAGAGTAATAAGTATATATCCTGGCAGTTTCTCCGTGTAGACTATAAGATCGTCAAAACGCGTCGTGAAGGACGTGCGCTGTTAGCAGCACTTGGCATGCAGGCAGTCTGCAGTAGCGTGCTCAGATATCACTATATACTCTACTAAAAAAAATCTCGCGATAGTAGCCTTGTTATGAGGCTGCGCAGCCTCAAATTTAGTGGGTGGCCATATTTGACGGGGTGTCGCGCTGACTGAATTGTCGCACATACTAACCACCGACACTAACTCGCAGCTGCGTACTACTACACTAGTTCGAGTTTCGACAGTAACCATTACCAAAGAGACCTGGAACCCAGGTGCAGAAGCCGCCTGGCGCTAAAATACATTCGTAATAGCCATGATACTTTATATGCGTATTAATAATCTTTGGTATAAGAAGTTGACTAGTGTTATAGGCAGTACATACCATGCTGCAGTCTAGATTACAGACCTTCGTTCTCCCTACACTCATGCAGCCGCCACGCTTACTAACTAAGTTCTCCATCTCTGCTACTGGATGGGCGATGACAGTTGCGAAAAATGTTATGGCTCTGCCGGGCCTCACCCTGTTGGGCATAGCGCCTTGGCTCTGACCCTGTATATATCCCACCTCCGCATACTCCGGGATAGACAGAGATATATGATACACTTGCCCGTGACAGAGCAGATAAAATTTGAAGAGCGCTTCTAGAAGGTTCATTTGTTTACCTATTAGAGTTGCTAATAATCAATCTGGTCGGCAGATTGATTGTTAGCAACTCTGTTACCTATACTAGGAAATAGCCCGAGAGGCCCTGGCAATAGCCATACCAAATCCGCTATGTCAAACCGACCTAAACGCAGTCAAACCGACCGCTTATATCAGTCGGTCGGTTTGATTACTAATCAAACCGATTGAATCGGTCGGTCAAACCGTCGGTTTGTTGACCACACTGGTCATCTTCAAAATAAAAGACGGCGACCAATGGAAGTTAGAGGCCCAGGATAAGCATCAGAATCACCCCCGATCAATTAAACCTACCGCCCATAATGTATATCGTAAGCGTACACCGGCACAAAAAGACATGGTTGAATCAATGACCCATGCTGGGGCACGACCAATGCAGATACTGGCTGCCATTCAAAAGGGGGACCAAGACAAACTAGTCTCTGCGACCGATATTCGAAGCGAGAGGAAGGCGATCCAGTAGAGCTAGTTGAAGTGTGGAATATGGCTCTCGCTACGGAAGGGCTTTTCGCCTCTTGTACCCCAACTGTGGCCTGGAACTATCACTTTGGGAATATGAGGTTTTCTATACTGAGAGATTTGCGCAAGTTGACGCTCAGAATGTAGTAACTGAAACTGAGAACGCACTTGTTGAGCCTCAGGATGCACCTTCGCTGGGGCCTAAAGCGTGCTGCAGCAATGGCCGCTCCAGATGCTTGTAAATGTCTTGGTCCACGCAAGAGACGTCGGTGCCAATAGAAGATAGCACGATTAAATATATAATTTAGCATCAACTGCTTTTTACATACCTAAACACTAATGCGATTTGGTTACTGCAACTTATTTAACGCTTACCGGGTTATGGCTAGCCCGGGGGACAAATCTCGCCAGCCTCATGATACACATCAGAATACACATCACTTCTTACACACTCAACTGCTTACACGTATCCATCCCTCACTGCCTTGCCATCGCTTCCTTGACGGAATAGCACGTCACGTGATCTTCGCTCCGCGATCATCATCACCTTTTAACATCGTTAGGTGTTTGACTCATATTCTTGAATCTCTTGTATAACTAAGCAACATATATTCCTCGTTAAAATCCCCACTCAGAATCAACGTTGATTGATTCAATCGACCACTCTTGTACTGCGCTTCTTCTGTCCGTCCTTATGTTTTCCCTCGATAGCTAGACCGGCGCGTTTCGCTTCTCTCTTCTTCTTGCATTTATGGTATCTACCATCAGCAGCTGTATTAACTCCGTTCACCACCACTCCTGTTGCAATGTTGACCCCCGTTTGAGCTGCGCGTCCAAAAACTCCGTTTTCAATGCCCAGCTCCATCACTTTCTCAGCACCTAGTGTCCCCAAACCGAGCGTCGTCAGTCCCACAACACCGTTGAAAGCCGCTGACCCCATCATATCTCGCTTACGAGTCGTACGATATTCTTGGTCAAGATGTCGTTTAAGGATTTGACGCTTCTTTCGAGCATTGTAAAAGCCTGCAGACCCAATGGCAACTCCAATTATACTAACGCCTCCAGTAAACACCAGTGTTGATCCACCTAGAGTGGCTGAAGCGGCCGCGCCGCTTATGAGACGTGTATAGTGATTCCATTCGAGGTGTAGTTCCTCGGGTGACATCTGAGAGCACTTTTTATCATATGCATCGAAGTCGAATGGCATTTCTGTTATTGGAGGTAGTGCTGTATCCGTAAATCTAGGAGAGGCTTTCGATATCGGTACGCAAAGCTGATAATTTTCATTTTGTTTGAACTTATGAAGTTCATGAAGTTGAATGTCTGAAGTGAGGGGCTGTGCTCTTCACCGCGAATCCACACGTAAGCGTACGCGTAATATTTCAGATAAGCGAGTCCGCTACCCTATTAACTCTAAGCATCTCTAAACTTTAAGCATAACGTACTTGGCCATCGAGCCAGCCATACCATCGAGCCGGCCACTTTTTCTTGGCAATGCGAACATCACTCTGAAAGTAAAATGTCCCAACCACGTGAAGATTCATTGACTCAGCGTGAAGGTAGAGTTATTCTTGCTCTTCTTGCCTACTCTTCAGGGCAACTTAAGACAGTACGACGCGCTGCCGCTGCCTACAACGTATCTCGTTAACGGCTTTCTGATCGGCTTATGAAAATCACTTTTCCGCCTCAAATATTCCCAAACCGCCAGAATCTTACTGTAACCGAAGAGTAGACGATCGTACTCTTTGTTCTTGGCTTAGATCTACGAGTATTTGCGCCCCGGCTTTGCGAGGTAACAGATATGACAGAGAATCTACCTGTAGCGCGTGGCGGGAAGCCTGTAGGAAAGAACTGGGCTAGAAGGTTTGTATCGCGTTCGGGCGAGCTCATAACAGCTTTCAATCGCCCAAAGGACCGACAGATAATGCAGTAGGAGAATCCAGAGACTGTTAACGCGTGGTTTGAGCTCGTACAAGGCACAGTTGAGAAGTATGGGGCCCACGCAGACAATATCCATAACTTTGATGAGACTGGCTTCCAAATGTGAGTAACTGGCTCAATGAAAGTAGCTACAAGTTCAGAACGTCGTAAACGACCTACTCTTGTTCAGCCAGACAATTGCGAGTGGGTCATCGTTATCCAGAGCATCTGCGCGGCGGGATACGCTACCCCGACATTCATTATCTACAAAGGACGCGTCCACATCTCTGCAAGGTACAAAGGAGCAGATATACTGTACAGTTCTCTACTCTTCAATTATAGTAAGCTTGCGGCAATTTGGGGTTATTTAAGGCCGAAAAGTAATTTTGTTAAGCCGATCAGAAAAGCGCTGAAAAGGCATGTTATAGACAGCAGCAGCGCGTCGTATAGTCTTAAATTGACTTGTACAAAATGCCTGAACAACTATAATAATCCTACCTTCTCGCTGAGTTAGAAAATCCTTATGTTGTTGATGCACAGTGTTTCGTACATAAAGTTCGCAATGCCAAAAAAGTAGCCGGCTCGATGGTCAATTACATTATCTCAAATATTTGGCGTTGCGATATTTTTTATCTGGTTATTTTGGTGGTTTTTATTTACCACCCAGTCATTTGCCCATCTAAATCGATACAATCTTTCAGACTCCGCGGCAAGCTCTTAAATTGATTATTTTGTAAGCCCAGAAGTACTATTTATAGTCACGTGGTTACTCACTGACTAATAACGTTGTATTTAATTTTGTCCCTATCATAATACTCATCAGAATACACAATAATTTACACACACTCAATTGCTTACATATTTATATATTTTTGTGACACCTTCTGCCTGCCCTCGATAGCCAATTCTCGAGTCTCGAACTCGTCCCAGTGCGGAAATCTAGCCATGAACTGTTTTGGTGAGCTGGGGTAGTTGGAATTTGACTCCAGCTCATTCTCATTTTTTCAATTTCGAACGATAATCCTGCGCTTTGAATGGCCTCCGCCGTGGCCGCTATCATTCTTTTCTTCGAGAACAAAGTCGTCGCCGCGCTGGAGCCAGCGCTTCACTATCGGCTCTATTATCTGACCCCGATACACCTCTAGGCTCATCTTGCCGTTGGAGGACTTTATAGTGTGAAAATATAGATATAGTTTGAAGTTATATCCAACAGCTGCCCAAGAATGCTGACGGCGATGCGATTCCTCAGTAGTTCTAACTAGGGTATGCTGGATACAATCAGAACAGTAGCGCTCACCAGGTTTTCTGATGGTCTGAATCTTTTCTTCGGCACTGATAGACCAGTGTACTTCATCAGAGAATCGTAACCAGTGCCAGTCCTCAGGTTTGGGGTACTTCTCGAGCATTACTTTAGCCCATTCTTTTCGTTTCTTGGCTAGCTATTCCGACATCCAGTTCTTGGAGCAAGCGATACATTTATAGTGATCCATCGAGCCCATGTGCCGTTTAAGAGATTTGCCAGAAACACCAAGACCTAGCTCCTCAGCAAGTTGAGACCAGGTCATAGATCTCGCAGTCCATCCAAGATCTTGAAGAAAACGATCGCATCGCTCTATATCCCTCGGAGAAAGCGTGTGGGGCCTGCCGCGATTTTACGGAAGGAGCTTATTATTATCGTTTCGCCTGTCAAATATATATTTGTCTTCTTTTACTATAGCCCAGCCAAGCGTTTTGGAGACTCCGTAGTATCGAAAAAGGTCAATTTGTCGAAAGGGAATACCCTTGTATTTCATAAAGTCAGTAACACCCTTTACGCACGCTTTTTTTGGGGTATCATGGAAGCAAAAAGTAGTTTGAAACATAGCGAGCATGATGCGAGTGAGAAATAAAAAAGCTGTATAACGTACCTCACCGGCGAGTGGGCCGCTTTTGCCAAGCCCTCACCAAAACCACTACGTTATGGCCCATAACAGCCCACTTTGGCCCTTTATAGTGCAATGCTATACAAGATATAATTCAGAGGCTACTTCTGCTACATACTTGCACGTTCGCGCGTTATGCCCAGTCCCGTTGCACCGTCCACACTGCCGTTGAGATGGTTTACCCACTTCAGCGCGCACCCGCTTCTTTGGCTTCTTCCCATCGTTACGCGCCCCAAAGTCCTGAAGAGCGGTCAAGCGTGTCCCATCTTCAACTATCAAGGTCCCCTCTGCTTTAATTCGCTTTCTTTTGTGTGATTTTCGTCGCGTTGCGGCCTCATTTGCTACCTCAAGCTCAGAGATATCCTTTTGTGCCAACACCAGCTTATGCGCGATAGTAACTGTCCCCTTTGAGACCTTCTCAGAAGCCTCTACTATAGACGTTGGCGAACTATCCGTAAGCCTTTGAATCCTCTGCTTCACTAGCGTCGATTTCGATCCTAATTCTAGGGTATTGCTAGGGGTTTGCGACAGCCAGGGCTGGTTGTCAACAGGTAGGGGTGATGGAGTGCGCAACTTGACATCAAGGGCGGATATAACCCGTTCTAGGTCAAATGGGACCAACCCGGCGCCTCGAAACCCTCCTTGGACATTGTTAGAAATAAATGAGGTGTCAAAAGCCCGCTTAAAGCAAGGTAGGAACTCTTGTTTTATGACGTGGCTGATCTGGCTGCGCATGAGCGCTTCGACTTGGCGTCCATAGGCCTGCTTCAAAGGGGCAAAACAGCCCACATCAAGAGGCTGTAAGATGTGAGACGAGTGCGGAGACATGCAAATAGTAACAAATCAGTTATCTTTGCAGTGATTTTGGAAATCCAGCGAGTTATGGATCTCATGGCCGTCAATAATAAGCAGGCGGTGGGTACCAACCACCTTCTTCTTTATATGCTCAAAGTGCTTTAGCCACGCAAGACCAAGCTCATTGGTCGTCCAGCCGTTCTCAGAGACCCCAATAACCCAGTTCTGGGGTATAACGCTATCCCTGTACCAGCTTGAGAGGTGGTGGCGCGCCTTGAGGATGATGAAGGGCGGAATAGTCCACCCGGTCGCATTGATGCCTTGGATGACTGTTGCCCATTCTCTATTGCCTGACTGGATAGTCTTGGTCGTCCACGTCTCTCTGAAGCTGTAACAACCGCTCCAGGGGCAATCTGGCCCATCATAAAGCCTGTCTCATCAAAGTTGAACGTGTCGCCGTCCTGGATACCTTACTTGGCTTTCATATTGGCTACTAGATCAAACCGGGCTTGGATAGCCTTAGGATCCTGTCACAAGATGCTAGGAGCACGAATCCAAAAGCTTTGGGAAGCGTTGGTGAATTGCTACGTACACTATCTGTGAAGACTCAAGACGTTGCGTAAGG
>NRSV01000113.1:0-15130 GCA_002286855.1 Bipolaris cookei
TATCTTAAGAGAATAGAAGGCGCTTGAAATCTCTCTTTTCGTGCCTCTAGGGATTGCTAGTTGGTTTTTGAGCTTGAGATTAAAGATAGCTCCGTAGCTAGTCTTCTTCTCTCTTGCAGTTTCTCTGTACTTTCTCCACTCTTCTGCTTGGCTAGCTTGTTGGAGGAGTTTGATCTTAGTGCCTAAGAAGGCTAGGCTTATTTGTGATTTTTTTGGTGTTTGTTTTGTAGCTTCCTTAGCTAAGGAATCTGCTTTTTCATTTCCTTCTATATCTGTATGGCCGGGCGCCCATTTCAAGAAGATCTTTGCTTTTCTGTTAAGGATAGCTTTGGCTGCTTTTTGGCACCGAATTACCCACTGCTGGCCGGGCTTGTCTGATAGACTCTGGAGCCTGTAGATGGCAGCTTGGTTATCAGCGTAAACGTGGATATTCTGGTCTTTTTGAGCGGTTTTAGCGGCGTATTCGAACGCTGCCGTAATGCCTTCGAGCTCTCCATTATAGACTAGCTGCTGCTCGCCTATATTCTTTGTCTCTGCGTGGATTTCTTCTTGGTTAGGGTTATAGACGACTAGGCCTACTCCTATCCCATCCCCATCTTTTGTTTTAGAGGCGTCTGAGTAGATTACTATAGAGTTATCCTCTATTGTTTGGATATAATCCTTATGTGCGGCTGCCTCTTCTTCTTTAGATTTATTTGATATAGAGATATTGTAGTTAAGAGAGTCCCATGGTCTGAACCGATATGGGATGATTTCTTCTATCTCTTGGGTAGATGGGATAGAGCTCGTGATAACGCGTAGCTGTCTTGTCTTGTTTGGCTGTTTTGATTGTTGAAGGGTTGTTTTTTGTAGCCTTGTAATAGCTTTTGTAATTGGATGGGTTGGAGCTAGTTATTATTATTATTATTCCATTATAGTCCTGTATCAGCCGTTGGCTATGTAGGACTTTGGCCAAAGGCCGTTCTATCTAACTAGTTACAATTTGGTACGTTGTGCTGTATTGCGTGACTATGGTGCTTCGGCCTTTGTCTAGTTAAGCTAGTACTAGCTTTCTAGACGCCTGGTGCTAAAGAGCAGTTTGGTAACAGGGAGAGATGTAGGGCAGCTAGGCTGCCTTCCAGCGAGCTCTCTTAGGGGAAAGGAAAAATTTTCAGCTTGTTTAGTTTTATAGAGTAACTCTCTCTAGTTTTAATGAGTAGCTCTCTCGTTCACTTTTAGTGAGTCTTCCTCTCAAGTTTTAATGAGTAACTCTCTCGTTCTGCTGGGGTGCTATTATAGCGGGCGGAGGCTACCTTAGCGTTTGGATGTTTGTGCTAGAATAGTAGGAAAGAACTATTCTAGCGTTTGGTATGGTGCCTAGCGGGCGAGGGCTTTCGGCGTTTCGATGGGGTGCTATTATAGCAAGCGGAGGCTACCTTAGCGTTTGGATATTTGCTAGTACAGTTCACGACTACTGTTCTAGCGTTTTGGTGTGGTGCCACAGCGAGCAGGGCTGTCTTGGCGTTTGGATTTGTGCTATTACAGAACAACAAAACTGTTATAGCGTTTGGTATGGTGCCTAGCGGGCGAGGGCTTTCGGCGTTCGAATGGGGTGCTATTATAGCAAGCGGAGGCTACCTTAGCGTTTGGATATTTGTGCTAGTACAGGATACAACTACTGTTCTAGCGGTTTCGCATGGTGCCACAGCGCGCAAAGGCTGTTCTGGCGTTTAGATATGGTGCCGCAGCGAGCGAGGGCTGTCTTGGCGTTTGGATGGGGTGCTGTTGTAGCAGGCAAGGGCTACCTTAGCGTTTGGATATTTGCTAGTACAGTTCACAACTACTGTTCTAGCGTTTTGGTATGGTGCCGCAGCGAGCGAGAGCTGTCTTGGCGTTTGGATAGAGTGCCTGGCGAGCAAAGACTAGCCTGGCGTTTAAATGGGTTTTATTTTTATTGGTGTTTTTCGATTGTTTTTGTTTTCGTATGGTAGTCTTTCTATTAGTCATCAGGGCGATCCGTGCGTTCTCGAAGATTTTCGCATTTTGAACACGTCGCGGGAAAATCGACAATACCCCCTCTAGCACCTCAACGAGAGGGCTGCACACGTTAGAGGTGGCGTTAATCGATTTCCCACGACGTGTTACCCCTATATCCGATAGAAAATTGACGAGTTTCGATGAAAAAATTCAGCTTAAAAGTTGGTGTGTGTGAAGTCGAGTATATCGGTACTTTGAAGGCTTAGCGTTGAACAGATATTTCACTATAAGACCTACTTTTGCGTTGTCCTTTCCATCTTTTGCAAAGCTAAAAGCCGAATGATGGACTATTGTGCCCTCAAACAACTTATATACCTTAGGGGCTATTGTTTTCAAGAGGTTACTAACCCTTGCTCATGATGTGTACAGGGATCAGGTGTTATTGGTAGTGCTACGCACGTGCCTCTCCATCATCTTATCGTGACGCTAGGAATGCGATAGCTGGCTGACCTACCTGCCGTCATATTATTGACATATAGCTACCCAATCTTTGTTTATAAGATCCTGAACTACCGAGCATATATACAACGCAATCTCAATATAGTGTCTTATATATGTAAACAGATGCTCTGATCTTTATGTAATCACTCCATCCAAAAAGGCTAACAAAGATGTCCAGGCTGTCGCCACTCACCGGTTAACTACAGCTTTCCGTTTTTCGAGATGTCCCCATTACCACAACTTCTGTATGACCAAAGGCTCGCCAACGATACCCGACAAGAAGATATTGCAAGTAGCGATTTGGAGAAAAGTATTACGTCTCTTGGATACCTTCTCTTTCTTTCGCCAATTCGGAGAAGAATCTTGGATAGTGTGTCCGCCTTCGACGCAGCAAAGTTAGTTAACTTGAAGTTGTGTATTTTGACTGCGAAGGAAAAAGAAAAATATCTTAAGCCGATCCGAGATTTAGTGTGGGATGTACCTGCGGTTGAAAGACTTTCACGAGAGGGTATGAAACTAATGTTGCTTGGAGACGGCGCTTATGCACTCGAGCGGCGATTGCACGCGACAGAACGTTACTTGAATTCTCATGGGAACGGAAGGCTCACAATCTACCTGTTGGGCACATTTCCAGTATTCACGCCGACAGCGACAACGCTCGACTCACTAGTCGAATTCAGCACTACAGGACATTCTAACCTTGTACGGTTTCACTGTGACAAGTATCAACTGGGCCGCGTTCGCGCTGTTTCAGACATAGATGCGAATGGAGACTTTCTTATGAGTTTCAGTGTGCCAATGCAAGCGTCTATTAATCCTATCAAAGGATCTTGGTATAAGGTAGACGATGTTCCAGATCGTACGGTTGATTTGTGGGTGTATGTGCCTTCTTTGCGCGACCGTCTTTGCAAAGAAGTCAGGCTGACACCATTGGACGTGCTACGGATGGTGAGAGTAAACCCACTGTTCGTGTCACTACCACATTCTCCTCTAAAACCAACGTTCACTACGACGTGTATAAAAAGAAAGTTTCGCGATGCAGCACACAGCGCTTTACTCAGTTCATTAGGTTTTATATTAACACTAAGACAGCTGTTTCATCTATATGCAGGACACTGTCGGTTAAGGAAATGGTTGCTCACAGTTGCGGGTGTACAATCTTTGGAAGTAACTCACCCAGATCAGTTTTCAAGCGACGAATTTTCTGTGCGCCAGCTGGCCGCACACTACATAACATCTTCGTTAGGTGTTAATTCAGGCTCGCGCGCAGCGATCGATTTCACGCAAGTGCCGAATATACGGCTCTTCCTTGACGTAGCCAAATTTAGCACCTTTGGCGGGAGAATCACTCTAAGCTAATCTTTGAGTCGATGTGCCTATTATTAGAACGCCCGTAATGTCACCTAGGAGTTGAAGGCAAATTAAATAGAGTCACGTTAAATAAAGACGCGATATTTGAAGTTTAGTCCGTCACGACGTAACTAGAGTGTTTTTCGACTCATAACTAGTGATGGACGTAATGGGCTGAGCTCCGGGGAGCAAACGATAGGTAAGTAGTCCAGAATATGATTACTTTGAGTGCGTATGTTACAAGTAACAAGTAGAATGATGTCGTCTCTTGAAGCTGACCACAAATAGATAGAAACCACTTAGGATCCCGCTGGAGGCAGCGATTGTCGCAGGGTAAGGGATCACATGATTTGTCTCATGCTAAGACACCGTCATCAGTGATGGCACTCCTGATGTGATGGAAGGGCTATCACAGAAAGAACTCACTATCAGAGATACATAGCAAGACCGCGTGTTTGTGGTAGTACTAGATGCAACGGGGACGTCAGTAAGGAAAAATATCAAACTACTAGAAAAGACGGTCGAAGACCTCTTTATACTAGCAAAGGAGTCAGCTATCCAATTCGATAGCTCAAAAACTGAATTGGTTAACTGGACAAGATCTAAAAAAGATCAAAGTAGAGTACTTACTCTACCCAGTCAGGAAACAATACAGTCTAGAGAGCTAGTTAGATGGCTAGGTGTCCACTTTGACTGCGGACTCAAATTCAAACAGCATAGCTGTATTAGAAACCAGCAGGCTAGCGCAGCCTTCCACCGGCTAAGCAGACTAGCAAACTCAAACAAAGGCCTATCACCTAGAGCCGTACGACAACTATATCTAGCCTGCGTAACGAGTGTAGCTGACTATGGGTGCCAAATCTTCTGGAGAGAGCAAACAGCGGCTGAAAATCAAAGACAAAAGCTTCAAAACCAAGCTTGTAGAAAGATTCTAGGATCGTTTAGAACCTCCCCTGCTATACCTAGCGAGGTAGAAGCAGCTCTATATCCCCCTAGAATTAGACTAAACAACTCTCTACGACAATACGCCTTTAGAGCACTAAAACTAGCTCCTACCCACCCACTTAACATTGCTATATCCAGCAACCAAGGAAAACAGCTAGAGCGCATCACAAAGTCTATCTCAACAACTCTATCTAGAGATAGTGAGAAGATCCAGCACTACGCCTCTACGCCATGGAGCTCAGAAATGCCCTATAAGACGCATATATCTAAGAAACCAAAACAATCAGAAGCAAAAGACCACAAGGAACAACTAGAAGACAAATACCTACTATCTATATACTCAGACGCCTCATCGACAAAAAAAGGCAAAGGTATAGGAGTAGGAGTAGCTTTCTACAAAGGAGCCACCCGCATAGCCCAACAAAAAGTCAATATAGGCTACAACCAGCTAGTCTATAACGGAGAGCTAGAAGGGATTACACTAGGCTTAGAGAAAGCTATCGATCTAGTAGACGACTGTCTNTTTTGCTTATTGCTACCTGTTGGATAACTGGGCCAGCAATGCCAGCCTTCTGGAAGGCTTGATTGATCTTGTTTCTAACTAGTAGAGGGCTAATTGTTTGGCCTTCTTCTAGCGTTACTAGCGTCTGGTAGTAAGATGCTGGTTTTTTGGCTTGTTGTGCTGGCTTCTTCCTTGGCTGTACTGTTGTCCAGGCTTGGTTTGGGTTATTTGCTGCTATTGCAGCGTAGGAGTTTTGGGCTGGTTTTTGAGCTGGTTGGGCTGCTGGTTGTGCCTTATTTGACGCTGCAATTGTGGCTTGTTTAAGTGTCTTTGTTGCTTGCTGCGAGGCGTTTGCAAGCGTGGCTGAGTGGTAGGCTAGCTTAGCAGATAGCTTTTCTGTAAATTGGTTAGCTACTCTGCCTGTTTCAGTATAGTCTCTAAAGACGTCTAGTAGCTCTAGTAGCTTGTTTTGAGCTACGTGGGACTCTTCCATTGTGGAGGCTTGGAGAATAAGGTCTCTAGCCCAGTAGATTGCCTGCTCAGAGGTCTTGGCAATTGGTTTTGGGCTAGAGTTGTTTTGGTATGGGTTTCTGCCTCTATAGGTAATTTCTGGCGAGAAGTTAGCGTATCGCTTATTTGGTGGTAGTATTGGTATTTCAAACACGCTAGGTGTTTGTTGGTTTTGGGTGGGGGTGACTGGAGTAGGCTCTATCTCCATTTCTCTATCGATTTGAGCCTCTGGCCCTAGACTCTCTTGTCTGTTTTTTTGGGTATTTATTGTAATAGTATCACTGTCTGGCGGCATTTTATTACTAAGCTTTTCTCTTAGTAAGCAGCTAGGTGGTCTGTGTGTTTTTGTTTTCGTGAGTGAGACGTGTCTTGATTAGCTACTTTACCAGCTTCTAGCTCTATAGCGCGTGGGCTGCACGACTTGGCACTAGTTGTAATCGATTTCTTAGGATGGATTTGTATATATTGAGCTAAAATTACACCTATTCTAGAAAACTCGAAGTTGGTGTTGTGCGTGTCCGTATTGGTCTTAAGCTACTAGGATACACCGACTTTGCAATATCTACGCGGTCTTCTTCCCTAATGTTTTCTGATGCTCTCTCAACCTCATTTCCCATTCAAGACGATGGACGATAAAGTTCGAATCAGCGAAAAACAATTCCAAAACACCTATGTGGCTAGCTTCGAAACCTGGGCTCAACTGTATTCTCTCGTCGTTAAAGATGCGAAGCTTCCTAGTCACTGCTTTTTTACGATAAACACGTTTCCTCTCTTGCCGACCTTCCCACGGAGCCTCGAGCTCGAAGAGCACTCTGACGGATTAACTGCCTCTGGATTCTCTATCTGGGGATCTTCGCCAGCAAAATGCGCTCGCTGTATTCCTTCTTTTCGGCGCCGAGTGCAGCTCGAGGTCGCAGTGAAGGACCCAGTTCTGCTTTCGATCTCCGATTTGGCTCCGACTGATTCGTATTCCACTTCGTGGTTTAGTTCTCAGAACGACTATGTAACAATCCTTGTGTTGGCGTGGGCATACATCCTATCGGCTCGTTGGACGGAAATTATGTCTCCTGCTTGCTCTCTCACCTATACCGACAGCCTGGCAGAGCACTACGACGCAGCAACAAGATCCAATAGCTCCCAGCATTTCATTGTCCTGGATATCGGTCCGGCAAGTCCAAAAGAAGTTCGATGGTGGGCTGCCATTTTGGCAAAAGGCCAGGGCTGGCAAGCTAGTATTCGATCCTCCCTTTTGTCACCATGGTCGGTTCGTATCGAATCGAACTCCCAATTTCTTCTTTACCCGAAGACAAATACTTCAGACTGGCAGGACTCAACTTCAACATTCTCAGAAGCCTTAGGCTTTCTGAGTAGATTCTGTACACGTCACAACATTGTTGATCAAGGCCATGCCGCATTATCTGCCGTCCTCCTGCTCCCGCATATGGCCGGTAAAACACTGCAGTTGCCGTCTCCTAATTTCGGCTCACAGAAAGCATCTATCGAGGGTCCGATCGATAGTCTCCACGATTATTTACTACCCCAGGCGACACTTAAAGGGCGATATCTCGATAGACTTCTCACGTTAAGCTGCAACACTAAAGGAATACGTCCCCTACTCCTCAGCGTATTTTACGACCCTAGTATAGAATGCAACGCTGTAACACCCTGGCTACAAGGAACGCTCGCTGCTATCGAATCACTGGCTGGAGAAAAGCTGTCGATTTTTGGGCGCATGTGTATGGAGAGAAGACCCGAGGTGGCGTGCATCTGGTTAGGCAGTGCCATCCTAGGTCTTCAATCGAAACTCCTGCAGGATGTAAAATATGGACAGATACCAATCGACCTTGACTCCGCGGCGTGGACAGGGACAATCCAATCATTCATACAGCAACCTGTGTCTAGGCCGCTTACAGTTAACGGATATATACAGCGCGCTGACGAATGTCGTTTACTTTTCCTGTGCCAGTCCAGAAACCACACTCGAACCCCAATCTGCCAATGGAAACCTTTTGGAAAAACCCCCAAGGACGACATCGATCTCGAAGTCAAGGTCCACGAGAATTGTAAAGGCCATGGGCTTCAATATCAAGCGTTTGTCTGGGACTGCATAGAAGGAGAATTAAAACTCCCATCACTGCAACAATGTCCGCACGGAATTCAAGGTCAGCCTAGTATACAGGAAGTTCAATGTACAGTCCCTATTATGTGGAAAGGTTTGAATCGTGAAAAAGAGGCTATTTCAGAGAATGCTACGCGTAACATATTCAGCTGGTTGCGTTCTGATGGGTACGCACGATGCGAAAAAGCGATATGCAAGCATGAATGGTTCATGACATATGATTCAGACGAAGAGCAAGAACTTATAGAGGAAAAAACCTCCATGAATGACTTTAAAGATGTCAAAAAAGTTGAGGATTGGTTGACCTATCTAAAGGAAAGTCTTCACTAATATTGAAATTATTTGAGGTTTGCTTGGAGGTCTCTAATATCTTTAGTCGCATTACGTTCTCTATCATCAACTCGCTCTGTAGTTACGCCCATTATTTCTTCTCTTTTTGCTTCCAGCCTCTAAATTTTTGAAGATTTCAAGATATCTCTCAACAATATCCATATACATGTAATAAAACTGCTCTTCTATATTCACATAGATTCACAGATACATGTAGTCCACAATCGATGACAATAAGAGCGATGGCGGGGGCATACATATGTATGAGTGTTCCAAACGTGCCATAACGCACGAACCAATCAACAATTTGGGGAACCGATGTGGTGCCGAGTCAGGCTCCTTGGGCCTGCGCGTCGTCGCGTACGTTCACGATCTTATCGCGCCATCGCTAAGATACATTACATGTTGCTTTTCATCATTCCTCGTCTTATCTCACTCTTTTTAGACCACGTAGGACTGTAAGCAGCTGTGTGCAAGACAGCGCTGTGGCACTTTTTGGCGACTCATGCATCTTCGAGGATGTCTACGCAATCGCGATCGCAAGTCGTACAGTCTAAACCGATAGGTGAAGGGTTAAATGGCTTTCGGAAGACTTTCAAGTCAACATGCAAAAATGTACGCATTCCCACTTCTTCGCAAGCACTTAAACAGGTAGGCTACGAAGGTAGTACAGGCTGGCATCGCTTCTGCACATCTGACGCATATACAGAAACCCAGGACCTATTCGTAATCTTCTTTCCGTTTTGCAAGCCCTTCCAGCGGCTCGATTTTTACGGTCCCAGCATTAAGGCAAAACCCTCTCTCATAACCTCCTGCGGCTTAATGCTGCAGTCAGCTCGGATATCTTTGACGTCGAACGAATACGACCTCTGCTCGATGCGGTCCTCGAATTTCAGCCCAACGAAGTCGTCTTAGATAGAGTACACGACACCGTCACCGAGTCAACGCCTCCACCCCGCCCTGCATCATCCTTTCACCAAACACCCCTTTTCATCAACACGATCAGTTTCGCGAACTCCACCGAGTACCGCAAACACGTAGACAATGTGCTGAAGGGGGCGTTAGAAGACATATACGTTGGCATATCCGGTTTCTTCGAAGCATTCTTCGGAGATTTACCAGATCTAAGACCGATAGCACAAGCTGTTTTTGACGAGTGCAAGGAAGGAGATAAACCAGTCTTCCAGGTAGAGAGCGATTGGCAGAGCTGGCCTGAGGCGGCGAAGGAAAATGACGTTTTGAGCTGGTTTGCCCCAATTACAGAGCGGGCCTTGCAGATGGGTGTCAGTCGGTATCTAGGATACGCCGGCGAACACTAGCACAGCCGCATCAGCCTCTACAAGGCTCCACTGCCGATCGCAAGTTGGACATTGGCTTTGTGGACGATCCGAACGCCGGCGTGAACTCGAAATGTCAATGGTCACATATCCTTGTACCCGGAGAGCTCAAGAGCAACCCGTCAGCCGACAAAGCGTCCAAGGCGTGACTCGACCTTGGCCGATACGCGAGGGAGGTGCTCGCTGCCCAAGCAAGTTGCTGCGCGAGGCAACTGAGATGGACGTGATTAATGTGGCGAGATACTATCATCATGAGACGGTTCGTGTGGGCATGCAGGACGACTCTATCTGCGGGAACGTGCGACAAGGTCTTGATATAACAAAAGCGACAAACTATAGGCTAGAAAGCATAATGCCATATCTAAGCACAGTTCGCTCCCTCTCAAGAAAAGGCCGAAGCAGCAGCGCTACTGAACGGAAGCGATCCTCGAGTTGCACGAACGCATCTTTACCGCCTAGCAAGCGAATCTGTTCGAGCTCTCCTATAAAGGGAGGAAGAATAACAGTGGATCGAGTGCACTGCCGCGTTGTTGTCCGAGACTATGGGAAGCCTATATATATGGCGAGTTTCAGGGCTAGCCTTCTGGCTGCGCTAGAAGGCTGTATTACAGGGTACGAGTCGTTGCATACGCGGGTCGGCATGCTACAATGCGACATTTCGCCGAACAACCCTATGGTGAACGAGGATGAGGACGAGGATAATCCTCCTGGCATGCCTTCTTGATCGATCTAAACCTTGCTATCAAGGAATATCGAGAGAAACCGTCAAGAGCACGAGGGAAGACCGGCACGCGAGCGTTCATGGCGATCGGGATACTTTACGACGATGAGCAGCATTCTTTCATGCACGACCTAGAATCTTTTTTCTGGATGCTGTTTTGGATATGCATTCACTATAACGGATCGCAGGGAAGAGTAGTTCAACAATTTGACAAATGGAACTATGCAAACATGGAGGAGCTAGCCAAGCTAAAACTGGGCACAATATCAGATGATGAGATTTTTTCGTAAAACTATCCTAGAACACTTCACAGACTATTACCAGCCACGTATATCTTGCGTTGATAGATTACGGAGAAAGATATTCCCTAGAGGTGGAAGGATGAGGGTTCCGAATCCGAGGCTGTACTTGGATATGAAGGAGATCCTAAGAGCAGCACGAGATGACTTGAAGGAGTCATAAGGATAAGGAGACGTATCGATCAGCATGCACCATGTGAACCAGCAGAAATAACCAACGACTGCTAGTATAGCTATGTAATCCCGTCTGTTACTTTGCTGGTAATGTGGTGAGATTATCTTTCCAACCTCGCAAGTCAATCACACTTGGGAAGCGAAGGACTCTGGCAGTCGACATGGAACACTTCTGACATTGTGAATTGAACAGTGTGCCTATAAACGATACTCCCTTTGTTGATCAAGTCACCTGCATTGAGGACCCATAGTATGTCGCGACGACATGTAGCGAGGTTGAAAAGCAGGGTCAGCGTCATAGCCTGTTCATCGCTCTACCCCGCTTACCCCGCCTAACCCGCCCACCCCGGTTCCAATCGACAATAGGTAGGCCATAGCCTGTAGCAGGTCTTATGTAGTGCGGAAGCGCTTTGTCCTTACCGATCGAGGAAGTGTGCAAGGTATGCAAGTCGTGACCCCGCGCGACGTGAATGCTATATCAACTGCCTCAGCGTACTGTCACCCTTACAACATGTGGTGGTTAGATCGCTTCTCGCCAAACATGTTCACCTGTTCTCCACCGCCCGCAGTGATTTGCGCTGAGAATATCGCCCTGCTCTATCTCCTCCATCCGGTCCCAGTCCCACCTTCCTGCAATGAGATTAAGAAGCCTCCATTTCGCCAAGGGAGCTATTCATTGTCATTTGTCCAGGAGCGAGAATTGGCTAGCACATTAGCCTTCCTCTCTAACACTAAAGATGATCCCAACCATATACCAGCCCTCTGTGTTGAGGAGAACCCTAATTTGGTGTCGTTAAATGTTGTGGTAGCTGTGAACAAGAAAAATGGGGAGGATGGTAACGAGGTCCTCCAAAAGATAAAGCAGAGTCTCGAGAAGATCTTCACAATTCTGTCAGAGTTCTCAGAAGGTATGTACTATAAGCTCCTCTATGCTTGCCGATAATAACTGTTATAAGAGCGAGACAACAACCGAGCAATAGAATACCAAATCTTCAATGCAATTATTTCTATATGTTCCCATCGCATTCTAAGCCGTCTGAGGTTCATGGCTACAAAACGGGGTACTCCTAGACAGCCCCTCAGGGTTATTCTAGGCGAAGCTATCAATTCTCTCAAGCAAGTCAATCATCAAACTTTGAACAGCCTACCGTTCAGCTTATTCACGGAAAGAGCTAAAGATGTTGTTAGACTAGCTGACGCATGGGTTAAGCATCAGAAGTTGGCGGAGTTAGGAAATCTGGTGGAAGGCATCTACCAGTTAAAGCAGACCAGAGATCTTCAAGCCCTGCTAGACTCGATACCGAATCGTGCAATGGACCCAAGTTCAAGGCAAAACCTATTTAACATTATTAAGAAAGTGTCGAGATATCGAGAGGCTGCACGATTTCTGTATCGTACAGCCAAAAAGATTCCCTTGCTGCGGCGAGCGAAAGTTGTTATCGCCAGTCTGCCTAAAGAAGTTTTTGATCGAGTTTCGGACGAAAACTGTACTCCACAGCTCACGTCAACGATCGCAAGAATGAACACAAATTGCCAAGGGCCAGTCGTCCGCCACCTCTGTCGTCTTCTGAACACGAGTGGTCCACAGCTGAATGATCAGTTTGCTGATCAAACAAGGAAAACGATGCGGGAGGCCAAGATACATGCGGAAATTCAGCTTGTCTTCCATTATGAGCTGAGTGTTTCGAGGTTACCACCACGTGTTGTTTGTTCCAGCAAGGATGCATGCTTTCTGTGTAATGCTTTCATTCTGATGCATGGGAAAATGCACACACCCCGATACCATGGGCGGTTGTATCCTGGATGGAGATTGCCATCGATGTCTGATCTTAACGATTTGGATATACGACTAAATTCGGCACTCGAAGATCAGATTAAAGATAGCCTGAAGACACTGCTATCAAGACAGAAGAAGACTATGTACCCAGATCCAAACGAGAGCACATTGCTTACACTGCCATTATCTACATCAACGTTGCGTACACCAGCTTTAGTAGAAGTAATTGAATGGGAAAAAGCATCAGCAAAAAGCTCTTTAGTCAACGACACAGCTAGACTCCGGGAACGCACAATATCACCCAAAGACCGATCGTCAGTCTCCCTCGCAGAGTGTATTGGCACTGTTCCTTCCGCACTTGGTTCGAGAAGTGCTATCACGGTAGAGGATGATGAACTTCCCAAGATTAGCTTGTCGGACCAAGCTGCAACGCAACTTTCCGCTCAATGCAGTCATCAAACAACTCGACATGAAGTTATAACATGTGAAACTGAAGAATTGATCCAGGGTATGTCACAGGCTAGAAGCGTTATCGCGTGCGAACCCCAATTTCACACCACAGATGAGCTTGAGATTCATATCGAGCATATCGCAGAAATGTTGGTACCAGGTGCAAACAGAAGTGATTTAGAGATTGCCTATAGCATCGAATGGCTTTCGGTCGAAAAGGCAAAGGAGCTACTAGAACACAAGGAAGCTACTATCGTAGACATAGAAGCGTTGCAATGCGGAGCCTGGCATACAATAGATTGCCACGATGATATACTCATTATGGCTCGAGGAACTCTTGTCAGAATCACACCTCGAAATGAAAAACAGAGAGAGGGGCGGGGGTAGAAGGGCGAGCACTTTGAGTCGTGTGATGTGGGATCTTATAACGAAAAAGTACGGAGAGACTTTCCTTAGTTCAGATGCGACTGTATCCTTCAACCAGGGGTAATATTAAGCTTTCCCACGCAACTTCGTGTACCAGCGTACTTGCACAGCTCCATGAGATCTATTTGGAAACTGATGATAGATCCAGTTCCAAGATTTGCCTTCCTCTTTCCAGGGTTTAATTTTTGATCTTAGCCATTTGTAGATCGTTGGCTGGAGTCAGTGATATGTACTGTGCATGGTAAGTTAGGCTGAGCGGTGCGCTCCAAGATGAGACTAGTGACTAGTGCAGCGGCAGAGAACATTACCCCGCTTTTCTCCTGCTTATAGGGTGAATAGGAAGCTCTGGTCTTCCTTGTGCCATAATAATACTTCTTCAATTTTGTAAAATGCAATCTCCCCAGCTTCCCCCGTCTGTTGAATCCGAACCTCCCTACTATGCAAGGCCAAGGCCTGAACAAGTAGATATCTGCTATCGCGCTGCATGTAACGGAGACCACGATACTCTTAAAGAACAGGCTGGCATGCTATAACATTCTCTTAAATTTCATGTTTTTTATTTTCCTAGGTTTTCGGATCCATTGTACCAAGATCCGAGACGCAGATAGCCGATCGATTAAAAAAAGGGCTCGACATATTATCAGTCAAAAAACGATAATAATTAGAAAGATCTAGACTTCTTCCTTGCGATGACATGACCAATTACATTGCTAGGATTGTTTCTTCAATATGTAGTAGCGCAGTTTTACTGCACCAGGCGACCGACTAGGGAAGCGTTTACATATCTCTTCCCACTCCGTGCCCTGTTTATCCTTTAATGAGAGTAAAAGCACTTCTTCCGACTCTAACCATCGCTTGTGCGTGCGTTGGCTGTGTCCTCTCGTATCCTCTTCTCCATTCTCATCCTCTTCGTCATAGCCGTCGTTTGAGCGGTCCGTTCCATGACTAGCAACGTCATCATGGGCGCTGCTCATCCAATTCGCCTTCAACCCTCCGCGATCACAGAGGTCTGCAGCACTGCCGTTACACCGGTATCCTAGCAGCACCCATGAATCTGGTGATAGCTGGGTCATGCGGATAACTTTGCCTTGTTCGCCGAGGACCTTGTGACCGAGGGCTACTAGATCGAGTAAACCACTCGGGTCGCAATGGCGCAATATTACTGACACGACTGAAGAGTCATTTGGAATAGCGCACAGCGTTAGATCGGTGATCTGACAAGACATGCTAAATCCAGATCTATAATCGACATTGATTACATCTTCAGCCGTCGCGCCTGGAGAATTTGATCCTGGAAAGCAAGCTTGTGACCCTGTATTGATATCGAGTCGTTCCGATATTGAATCTTGTTGTGGTTGGCTCAACTCTACTTGTTGCGGTGGCTTCGTAGGTACTGCATTGTAGTCCAAATTTCTAAGAGCAGTGTTGGATGGCCTGCGTCCTATCTTAGATGTCCAAGCCCTGTGCCTGCGCGGTTGAGATCTCGATAGGGGGATGTCGCATGTCTCACTGTGGCTGGAATTTTCTCCATAGATGTCCCCAGTCTTGCTACCACTATCTTGTCTACTTACCCCACGCCTGCCGGATTCTTGGTTAACATTTTCTCCTACATCCAGTCCTTGAGAAAGAGTTATGTATTCTTGTGCTTGTAGTCGCTCTTTGACCGTTCCCTGGACATGAGTGCCGTCGCGGTGTTCTTCATCGCAGAAATCAGTCAGAGGGAGGGCTAGACT
>NRSV01000113.1:16648-29753 GCA_002286855.1 Bipolaris cookei
GATCCATTCACCACACTAGGGATGCTGGAGGAAGTTTCTTCCTCTACTGTTAGTCCTTCTTTGACTGTGTCAGCACGGCTCCCTGTACAAATCAGATTATTCAACTCACCATGATAAGTATCTTCAATATCCTCTGTAGAGAAAGTGTACTCTACAGCTGTATAGAGATCACTGCGCTGTTTGGCGTGGTCCCTACAATTGGCAGTGGTAAGATACTGGCTTTTGTCCTGAGAATTGAAGGAGCTGTTGTAGTGATTGCCAGTCGCGTCATTTTCGGTAATCGAATGTAAGTCTATCCGGCATCAGTGAAATCAGCACCACAATCAACTTGAGTACTTGCCTCGACCGTCTCCATGAAACGACTCATTCAAGCCTAAACCCAATGTTGCTTGGTCCATAACTCCCTCATCGCACAACTCACGGCGAAGCTGATAGTGACTATCGCCCATTGCAAGCTCATGGGTGCCTATTGTATGGTCTAGTCCAAACAAATCGCACTTTTCTGAGTCCATGCACTCGACGTCTTCCACATGGCTCGTTGTCTGTACCTGTAGTGTCTGTTGAGGGACGGCAGGAAGGTTGCTTTTGCTTTCTAGATATGACTCAGTCCGCATTGATTCGCTTACACGACTAGGGAGCAGGCATTACCTTGGAGTAGCAATCCTAAAGATTGAGTCGCTACTTCTCCATGATTTCTACAAACATTCTGTACAGTCTTCTTAGCCTTAGGCTTAGAGTGCGTACGCTTGAGTAACGTAGGGTTGTAATGTCTGAACTCAGATGAAGTCTTCTGAGGAACTGAAGTAAAAGTAGCCATGATGAGATCTTGATAGAATCTGATTAAGTCTGGCTGAAAAACAGCGTAGTACCCGAGAGTTTAAGTAGAAAACCACTTAGTGAGCTAGGAGCCTCCCTAAGTGAACAAACATCTAGCTCGGAACGCTAAATTGATTGCAGTAGGCTATCTTCGGTGTCCCCGAAGCGACCTTCTTCATCTAACCGTGTCTTACTCTTGACTCGACTGCTGCTGCAAAAGCTTCCAAGGGTTTGCATAAGTCTATGAGCGGGTCCGTTCCTGGAAGAACCAATTACACCAGAGGGAGTGGTCGTGATGTCTATTTGACCGAAGGAGTGTGGGTGACGACACCGAAAACCAGAACTAAGATACAAGCATGAAGGCTATTCATTGGACAGCGCTCTACCTTCCGTCAAAGCGGTGGCGGAGACGGCTGTACTCATCCCTCGTAGTCCATGCTAACTCGATGCCAACGCCGAGCTATTACTACAGGCGTCTATGCAGACAGACCTGGCTGGTCACACTGCAGCGTTACAGAGAGAAAAACCGCTTGACCGCGTCATCGCCAACAGATCCAGCTCCAGTAGAACGCGGATAACTCAACTTAGATTGGCCAGCGTGTTGTGTAGAAGGACCGAAAGTTGAAGGAGGCAATGTTGGGTGGCCAGAGCTGAGACATGAGCGCCATTGACCGGAAAATATGTCCTTCCAGCTAGAGCAGAATGCGGGCACGGTTCTGGCCATCTCTTACTTGCTACGTCAAGGGCAATACCAAGCCACCACCTGGTTGTCTCCTGACCTCTTCCCCTTGCTTGTTGCAATGCAACACTGCAACGCTACAGACACTACGGACGTGCTATGCGTGGCGAAGCATTATGAATCCCTGAACGCAAGGCTAGCGTCTTATGCGAGTGAGAAATCGTATCCAGCAAGGAGAGAGCCCGCTCGGGCATGATGCGTCCTAACGAGGTGGATTGGAGGGTGCGCTCCACAAAAGGTGCAAGGTGTGGGAGGAAGAGTAACTAAAGTTGAGTTTACGGCATGGAAGCTCATGCAGACTGCCTTAGTCAGGTTATGCGTGAGGCAGTGCGATGCAGACGCACTGATGCTCAGTGATCTAGAGAAAAAAGAGAAAGCAAACATGCTGATCAATCAGCTCCATAAGAGGCTGACCCTTGCGAGGGGCGGACGCCCCTCCTTCAACCGTAGGTGTGCTGTCGATGAAGCTAGTGCAGCGAGTATCGACGAAACCTAGGCATAGGGGACGATAGGCATGCTGCTAGTATATTCACCGCTGCTACTGTGTGTTGCGTTGCGGGGAGAAGTTCAAAGATGCGTGGATTGCTAGGGCCCAGCGTGTGCGAAGTCTGCGGTAACCAGACTCTATCAGGACCGAAGAATCCCGAGAGAGGCGGGCAATTGAGAGAAAAAGTGGCACTAGAGCAAGGCGGCCTGATTCTTCCAAGCTGGCAGCTGGGTGTGAGGAAGTTGCCGCTTGAAGGATGGTTCAGCCGTATGGGGAAGGGGTGGCGACTGGGCGTAGAGGAGGAATTTTGGATAGAGGTGATGAGAGTAGAGAGTATTGGACGAAGAAGGGGACAGAAAATGACGTTGGAAGAAGGCTTTTTATGACAGACGTTGGAGGTCAGTTTCCAGTTTGAGCGTAGTGCAAAAGCCGTACACGAGGCCCGGATTACCTCAATAGGGTGCATCAATTTCCTAACGCAGGCTTGCCGTCTAGTTGTTTACTATTATATTATCACAGTAATGCTAAGAAAAGCGGTAATTATTATGTTTAAGGTCTTATGTAACGTTTTAGGCATCTTATTATCACATCTGATTAACATAGATCAAATTCACTACTAGGTATAAAGCTACCACTAGCTAAGTATGTTTCTGATACAGTAGAGGTGGCGCTTACGAAAAGCTTCTTCATAACGAGTAGTTACAAGACTAGGTTAGCTAAGCTTCAAAGCAACAGCTTCGAGACAACTGCAGCTAAGGAAGTATAACTGGAATTTGTTAAGAGTCTTAGCAAACAAGAGCTGGCCATTATCAAGAATAAGAGCTAGAAGTAAGTTTATCACGCACCTTTGTCACAGACTCAAACTAATTATGTCAGACCACGTAATCAGGAACCTACGCTGAACAACCTTAATAAGAACACAATAGTTAATGCCGGCAATCCCTATATTAAAAGATATGGCAGCGATGAGTGTAAGGAGACTATTAATAATAACGACTAGCCTAATTACTTTGCTAATAGAGAGGATGCATATCTAGCTGAGGAATGTTTTGGTGAGGTCTCTGAGGATGAGCACGAGGATATTGAGATAGGCGAAAATCAGTATGGCGATGAGACTGACTTTGAGGGCTTTTCTGATGATAGTTACGAGGAGGACAACACATAGATAGTATCCAGTAGCTGTTAGCCATAACCGCAGCTAATAATGATCTGATGATTTCATTACTTATAACTATTTTTTTTTACTTCATGACATGTACATCTTCTTAGAAGTGGCACTACTGTGATAAACTGCCGTGATCAACCAATCGCAAGTCGATATTCATGCAGGGTAAAGTTGTTTTAGGTACTACTGATATAAACCGCTGTAATAAACTAATCAGGAGCGGACATCTATGCAGGGTTGAATTGCTTTTAGGTACTTACACGTCACCACTTACAAGGATTAGGCGTTACAGCAAAGCCACTGTTTCTAAGCTAGAGCTGGAAGAAAGCTGTCTTACATTGTTGATCCCGTCCCGTAACTTTAGCTCTTGAGGATGCTGCCCATCCTCTATCGTTATTTCTGATCAGCCTGAGCCTTCTAGTCTTCTTGAATTTCTTCAGCCACTCAAAATAAGCGCGCCTCATATTGTAAAAGGGGGGGAGAAAATAATGTATTCACTATTCAAATATCCGCCTACACAAACGCTGGAGGGTAATATCCAGAGTCAGACTCTATCAAAATGGAAAGAATGGTGGAAAGATACGGACTGGGCAAAACACCCCCCTGGTAAAACCCCACTATGGGGCTCCTCTACCCGCTCAAGTCACATTTGGTCACAATTTGGAGAAGCTGCAGATACTAAGAACGGACAGCCATACGTTTTTTGCCTTAACTGTGGTCTATTACTACAGCACCCAACACCAAAAGGTATAGGCACAAATCACCTTACCAACCATCTCAAATCTCAATCGTGTCTACAAACTTCGTCACCTATCTACGCGCAATCTCTCCCCTCTCCAATAGCCATTTCGAGCTTCTCCGGGACATCTCTCTAGATTGGTCCCAACCATTACTCACCAGGAGTATTCGAAAGGGAGCTCGTTCGCGTGGTTATTGATAACAACTGGTCTTTCCGAACAGTTGAGCGCCCATCATTTCAACGCTTATCAATTAGTGTTTCTTCCCTAGCACATATCTTCTCTCTCTAGAATCTCTCGATCAAGCTGGCTCTGAGTCTACTACGGACAAGTAGAAGGCAGAGACCTCTACCTCTGAGTCGATAGTGGAACAAGCAGCACCCTACACTTTGACAGTGTTTACTATGATATCCGTGCCAAGGCTTAGCTTATTAAGCTAAGTCAGCTGCGCTGACACTCGCCGCAGGCGAGTGCCGACGCTCCCAACGATATTACCGTCCCAACGATATTTTTTCGTACAACCCAGATATATTATTAAATAACTACTCAACCATGCCAGTTATCATACTGATTTTCACCAATACCTCTACGCAAAAACGTCTACTAGCAATTACCTTGTGATAATGCTAGTAACAACAATACCTTTGTCCAGACTATCCACTCAAGCTTTACAAGAGGAGGGTATTGATTGGAGTCCAAGTGAAAACACAATACCTTGTCTAGCCCATATCATCAATCTTGTCGTCCAGGATATTATTGAACATCTTAGACTTGCAGCTCCTCCCGAAAATGAGAATGTGGAGAGTTTACAGGAGCGCCATGTGCAGGAGATCACAACGCAGATCTCAGTCCCAAACTCCCTTCGTAAGGTAGTATAGAAACTGTCATAGTTCTTTATCACAGGCTGACTCTGCTCTAGCTACGTGCTATTTGTATTGCAATCGATGCATCGCCGCAGCGCTTTAAGCGATTCCTTGCTACTCAACAACAAATACCACCCAAGGAACGACTATCAGTTATTCGCGACGTCAAAACAAGGTGGAATTCAACATACAACATGTGCAAACGCGCAATTAAGCTTAAGCAATATATCGATGAATGGCTTAAACAGGAAATTGCCCTGAGAGCACCAATGCATCTAGGTAGTGCTTCTACTCCTGAGGTTGATTTCCGTGATCTTAAAAGATCACGACTTGGTGCAACAGAATAGAATCACCTTGAGATGGTTACTGAGATGCTGAGTCAATTTAAGACAGCGAAAGATGCTCTAAGTACTAGCGCATCCCAAATTTCATACATCTGGCTTATGTATGACCGACTCTTTGACTTTCTAGAACAGATGAATGAAACCTTAGGCGAAGACAGCGAGAATCGTGATAGCACTGATTGGCCGGAAGTTGTCAGAGCAGCTGCTAATAAAGGCAGGCTGAAGCTAAGCAAATATTACTTAAAAACCGATAAACAGCGAGGGTTTATATTCAATTGTGCGACAATTCTTGATCCAACCCAGAAGCTGACAGTCTACGATGTTTGTTTTATCACAGTCTTTTATCACAGATCAGCGCTAATATAGCAGGTAGGACGATTCTTGGGAGCGTCAAGATAAGCACATCTACCATCAACAGTTTCTTGATTACCTCAGCCCCTACGACAACCAAGAGCACCAAGACTACACTCCAGTGCCAAACACTCGGCAGCACCAGGGCAATGAGTGGTTTCGGAAGCCTCCTCTGGTCCAAACTCCAAATAGCAGCTTCTCAAGTTCAAGCCAAAATTCTTCTACCCAAGAAACTGAAGAAGACGAAAGCACAACCTATCAAGAGGGAGAGGCATATCTCACTGCCTCTTGTGTAAGAAGAAACGAGGGCTTTGATTTACTTGAATGGTGGAAAGCAAACCAGCATATCTATCCTCGACTTGCTCAGGTTGCAAAAGATATCTTAGCAGTACCAATTGCTCAAGTTGAAGTTGAGCGGGTGTTTAATACTGCTAAGGACGTTATTGGCGATAGAAGACACCACCTTGCAGCTCAAGCCATTCGACAAATCCTTATTCTTAAGCACTCCATTGCCCAGAAGCTAGATGAGTCTACTCTGGATCTTATTAGAGAGGATGATCTACCACCAGCCGATGAGAACTATGATCTATTTGAGCTTGTAGCGAATGTCGAGGAACCAGAAAGTGAGAGTAGAGAGGATTCTGAGATATTGCTAGTTGATGATAGAGAAGAAGATGAGCTATCTCTCCCACCACGAAAGCGTGTACGTCCATCACGCTACCGTGATGATTCGCTGTGATAATTAGTCAATAGATTTAGTTGTCTCGTTTAACCATTCGTTATTGATAGCAAAATTAAGAGTAGTAACAACTAAGTGAAAGTCTACCTATAAACTAAAAGTTATAACTAGTTGCAATAGTTATATTATAGATAGTTATATAGTCCGGCCTATATTATAGTAGACCTAGCCCAACCCAACCCAACCCAACCCTACCCTACCCAAGGTCTACTTGACCCAACCCTACCCAACCCAAGGCCTAGTCAACCCAACCCTACCCATATTTTAGCAACCCAACCCAAGTCTTGGCATGACCCAACCCTACTCTACCCAAGGTTTAGCCTACCCAACTCTACCCTACCCAAGGGCTGTGCACTACCTACCCGACCCTACCCAGCGTCCGTGCACTACCTACCCAACCCAACCCTACCCTTGGGTAGGGGGTACCCATTTGCCAGCCTAGGAGTACGTGCTCTCACTAGTCTGAATCGCCTGAAACAGCGGTTTTCAGTGTATCCAATAACCAAGTAACTTAGCTTGGTTGGTTGACTTTGGTTGATTACGTAACAAGCAACCACGAGTAAACGTCTTTCCGAGCAACCATAAGTGAGGGTTCTCGCATTGCTTAAGTCAACTCGAAGTTAGTTGACGACTGTGAACGGTCTGTAGGAACTGTATTCCAGCTACCTAGTCCAGATGCTATTTACAGTCAAGATGAAGAAAGAAGGTAAGACGCGAGCGGGGAGCCTATTTTGTTTGGGTTGGCGCACGGCCCTTACCTTGCCAGAGACGCGACTAGGCTAGCAGCCTAGTCATGTGACTCAGGGCTCAGCCCGTTACAACGACCTTACCGCATTAGGCGACAGAGTTTTTTTAGGGGGCATCAGGATAGGAAGAACTATCAGCCAAAACGTTCTGATTGGTTGAAAAGTTGCCGCTCTTGAGATTTACTGTTGAAAACTCTGGCGCCTGCAGCCTCTATGTACGAAACCGCCAGACTCCAGACTAAACATGCCTACCCACTCATTTTTCCTGCCTCGTGGAGAATTCACGGGTTCTTCTCTACTTAGGACTCCCTCTGAATCCCTTACCTATAACCTAGAAAGTATAGAGACGTCAAGTTCTGTTTCAACTAACACTGCTGCTACCTTCGAAAGGGAGCTGCCGACATCTACTCAATGCCCTTTCCCCATTATTATTCCATTATAGTCCTGTATCAGCCGTTGGCTATGTAGGACTTTGGCCATAGGCCGCTCTATCTACTTAGTTTACAATTTAGGGAGTTTTCGATGGGGGTAGTGTAGCTATTGTGCTTCGGCCTTTGTCTATTTGAGCTATTGCTAGCTTTCTAGACGCCTGGTGCTAAAGAGCAGTTGGGTAACAGGGAGAGATGTAGGGCAGCTAGGCTACCTTCCAGCGGGCTCTCTTAGGGGAAAAGAAACAGCGCTAATAAAATCAAATAAAATTCTTCTTCTTTATTTTTCTTCTTTTGTTGTCGTTTCTCTTGTTTTTTCTTCTTTCTCCCTTTCCCCATTGACTGGGACAAAATTCGCTATGAAAGGAAGGTGTTGCCGTCGATTCGATATCGTCAGCCTCATAAGCGGGCTCTCAACTCTAAAACCCAGCCCTCGCCAATCTACAACCACGGAGCGCAGCTCACAACGGATGGAGACAACAAGTTCTGGCTCTGCAAATACTGCCATATCAGTAGCCATCATGATTCTGCACTGTATAGTAGTGAGAGTACTACTAGTATCATGTATCACCTAAAGAATCACCACAAACTTGAAGAATTCGGTTACAAAATGATAACGTTAAACCCGTTCGATATAGCCAAGGGAGCAACGAGCTCGATACCATACCTTGGAGGCCGGCGCTTGATGTTTAACGACTCTCAGTTCAAGAAAGAGTTCATTGACTGGGTTGTTGATCTTGACTTGACCTTTCGACAAGCGACACACCAACGCACTCGTAACATGTTTGCTAACTGCCTAGAGGATATCGATAAGATGCTACCCAAGAGCCCATCGACTCTTAGTACCTGGGTCAAAGAGATGTGGGACGGTGATACTGGGAGATGTGCTTGGCTGAAGGAAAGGCTTCATCTTGCAAAAAGCAAGATCCATATCTCAATTGATACATGGACGTCTGAGGAAGGAACGAACTATGTGGCAGTTGTTGTTCATTTCCTAGACGAGAAATATAAGCTGCAAACAGCGCTTCTTGACCTCCCGCCTCTAAAAGGCCCCCATTCTGGAGAGAACATTGCGAAACTGTTATCAGCGGTCATCGACGTGTACGATATATCCGCTGTCATTGGCTTCTTTATGATGGACAATGCTAGCAATAATGATACGTGTATTAGAGAACTAGCAAAGCAGTACCCCACAATCACACAGCAGAGTCGCCTTCGGTGCGTTGGTCATATACTAAACCCCATCGTCAAAGCTCTTCTCTTTGGGACGGGAGTTAGCAAGTTGGAGAAAGACCTCTATGGCGCATCGGATGATGAGCGTTTTGAAATATGGAGGAAGCAGAGCTTTATCGGTAAGCTCCATAATTTCTGTGTGTGGGTTAACCGGAGTGATCAGCGGCGGGAGCTTCTAAGAGAGTATATCTTGCAGGCGTACGACAAAGGCAGCATCGAAAAACTTTACACTAGGGCACTGGCTGACGGTGGGGTCCGCTGGAACTCTGTGTATGCCACGATCGAGAGAGCTCTCAAGCTCCGTAACGCAATTGATTTGTTCTTTCTACACTATCATTATAGTGGTGAGGGATACGATATCTCACAGGACGCCATCACTCAGCGCGATTGGACTAATCTAGAGCTCTTCTTTAATATCTTGAAGCTGTTTAAAGATCTAACGAAGCGCATGGAAGGCCGGGCCAACAAAGCTGGCCTCGAAGGATCACACGGCTCACTCTATGAGACACTCGAGTCACTTGACGTCCTCTTCAAGAAGCTTCAGGAAGCCGGAAGGTTCGCAGACAATCACCCCGAGGAGGTTTCGGAATACTATTCCTGTGCTATTGATACTGCCCGTCTTAAGCTTGAAGAATACTACGGTCTTACGGATGCTACGCCAGCCTACCGATGCGCTGTCGCCCTCCATCCTGCGAACAAATTTAGCTATTTCGATATAGAATGGCAGCATGAGAAGAAATGGATCACTGAGGCGAAGCGGGTGGTGCATGACGAGTATGCACAATACGAGGAAGCAGCTGCGGAAGCAGAGGTAACAGAAGCAACATAAGAGGAGGATAATGAAGTTGGTACCGATAGCGATACGACGCTCGATCTTCTCCAGCAAGCTCGTAAGCGTCGCCAGCGGGTCGCTGCTAGTACGGCGTCTACGCGAGGAAAGAAGCGCGCAAGAGTCACCTCTGATCTTGATCAGTTTATAGCTAGGACGAGTAAAGCTGACGGAGATGTTGATGGCCCTCTACAGTGGTGGATTCGCCACGCATCTGACTGTCCTGTGCTCTCTAAGATGGCGTTTGATCTGTTTAGTTGTCCTGCAATGAGTGCTGAGTGTGAACGGGTATTCTCACAGACGAAGAAGGTTATCACAGATGAACGAAATCGGCTCGATTCAGGGACTGTAGCGGCAATCGAGTGTCAAAAGCACCTTCTTCGAACTGGTATGCTCCTATAGATTAGTATAAATATCAAATCGGGAAATTCTATCGAGTAATATCAACCAACCAAGCAAAGCAAAGGATTCTCGTCAACCAGTCAAGCAAGGTAAAGCATTCTCGTCAGCCAAGTCAAGTAAGAGGGTCGATTTTTGGTTTACTTGGTTGATGGACACACTGGCGGTTTTGAGTAGATCAGAAACAGGATAGGCGAGGCCCGGCTCCCTTGAGGGGTACCTGTTGAGATCTCCTGTGGCTCCAGTCTGTCCGTCAAAAGACAATTTCTAACCTTTATTCGTATACATTTATTCAACAACTTGACGGCGATAGATCCCTCAGTCCACAACACAAACATTCTCCCACAAATATCTAACAACTCCATTATACAAGACAATAGATGGTTCAATCCGCTAGGGTGACTAATTTTTCTTTACTGCTTACGTTTTCGGTCATATGTGCGCTTGTTACTGTTACGTATTTTGGGTATGAAGCTTAAGAATAGTCCTATGGGCCCAATCGGGTAATACTCAGACCAGTAAAGCTAAGGACCTGCATAGTATATAATGCTTACATCCGATCCTTAGGAGGAACTTCAAGGTTTCATTTGAATACTATTCTGATATTCTTGCTCCTACCTACTAAATCTCTCGCACGTACACTGTTCGCGGGTCCAGTCATAGAAGTATCAAAGACTTGAAAAAAAGACTCAATACACCCTCTGCGTAAAGGATGCCTAGCAGCGTAATTTTGCAAGATTCACTATCTTGCTAGCCGCAGGTCTTCCTAGTCTTCCAGATCCGCGTTGGCCTCTAGGATCCTCGAAACACTTCCAGTCTAACCCTACCCGTCATCAGCGTCCAGACCCATATCCCGTTAACAAACAGGATATCAAAAAAGCTGAACACCAAACTGCCTCCAAAGACAAGACTATGGTACGTCCATGCGTCACCCGCATTTAGATGCGCAGTCTGGCACACAATTGCCCACGGTAACACGTACAGAAGGTTCGACGCTAACGACTGATACAGATACCAGTGTGGGCGCGTCGCAAGGAGAATGGTAGCGAGTTGTGTCGACACTGCATAGAAAATATAACACCAATCGATCGTCCGCCACATACGCGCAGTGATCTTTGCAACAATATCAGAGTTACTAAGATATCGCGCGAAGGGGCGGGCGCCAAAGAAAGAGAGGAAGATGCAGAGTGGGACTTCAATGGCGAGTGCGATAAGTAGTGATATGAGGGCTGGCCGGGTTATTTGGAAGAGAGCCCGCCGATCAGCTTTTGCGCCGCGTATGTCAACTCCGATGCTCCGCCGCCATCGACCCCAGTTGTGCCCGATGAACGCTGAGGAGGTTGCTTCAAGCGCCTGCACAGGAGCCATGACGAGACCCCATCTGATAGTGTTGAAGATGCCCCAGGCGGTGGCATAATCAGAACCCATAGCTACGATGCCGCTCACCAGCCATAGATACAAAGCGTTACGGATAGCGGATTCAGTAAGGGTAATTATCCCGGGTCGAGCTAGGACCTTGAGCGCTCCCAGGCTTGGCAGAGTATCTCCATGAGGGCGACAGTGCTCAATTGCTGCGAAAGCCCGAAAACTGGTGGTGTAGATAAAGTAACACAGACCTACGAGAGCCGCGCTGAGGTTGCAGGCTAATTGAATTCCTGCCTGCATGTTGACTGACGGTTTGGAACGTCCAACATGGAAGCGGGAGATGATGAGAAGGTCAAGTATGATATTTATAGCGAACTTGACAGAACTAATAATCAACGGAACATCTGGCTTGTCGAGGGCCCTTGTGGAAGTAGAGACGGCAACTTCAATTGCGGAGCTGAGCGCAGAGAAGGCACTGATACGGATGTAGGTTAAGCTTGCGGCCCGTACCTCTATGGGCACGAAGCCTTTTGCAAAGGTGGAGGCTGCGGAGATAAAGGCTATGCTCATGATCAAGCCAAGGATTGATTGAAAGAGAATAAGTGTGTGAGTTAGCTTTAGTCGCTGAGGCAGCGAGCGTGATGCTTTGTCACCGATGATGACCCAAGCTGCTCGGGGAAGACCTTCATTCAGAACCTCTGCTACAACACCGATGTAGGTGTACACGTCTGTGGTGACGACGAGGGATGAGTCAATGTTTGCTACCCAGAGTTTCGAGAGGGTGCTGTAGAGGGCTGGGAGGATAAAGGTGGCGAAATTGAAGATGAGCGCACCGAGATATCTAAAGCTATTGTATCAGTCCTTGAGGGGACGCTATAGCGCGGACAGAAACTGTACCGATCGCGAGCCAAGCGACATTTCCGGCTGGTAAATGTATCCCGAGCTTCAGTGCCGTAGTCGACGGACATTGATTGATTCCACACCTGCTTATTAGATCTAGAGACGTCGAGTAAGGCGTTATCTTTGCGCAACATCGTTGTTACGAACCTGAAGAGAGGGATAGCGCAAAGATATGGAAAGAATGAACGTAGGAGCCCATGTCAAAGAACGAAGGCATACAGGACCAATGACGCATGAGCGCCCCGCGTCCCACAGTCTTACCGTGCCGGACGGTCATGTGCCTCGGACGGCCACATGCCCGATCTGCCCCACCAACCACCACCAACATCACCCACCCAATCACGCGGCAATCACCCCAAATGGAGCCTATCGACGCTGCGCTTGAAGCTACAGCTGCTTTAGAACCTAGAGAAAAACTTGTATATGCCCAAATTGCTCGAAAGTTTGGTGTTGAGCCATCAACGCTGAGGCGGCGCCACCAAGGTTTGACCACCTCGCGCGAGGCCTACCACCAAAATCAACGTGCGCTGCACCCACAACAGGAGCTTGAACTTATTAAATATGTAGATCAGCTTACTGCACGTGGTACTCCACCTAATCGAAATCTTGTTCGGAGATTTGCATCTGAGATTGCGCAGAAAGAGATTGGTTACCACTGGGTCGATCGCTTTGTTCAACGCTATCCAGATCTTCTCCAGGCAAAACAGGCCACGCCAATGGATCGCAATCGCCACCGAGCTGATTCAGAACAGAAATATCATCTATATTTCGAGCTTCTACGCCAAAAAATCGCCCAATATAAGATTGAGCCGCGCTATATATACAATATGGATGAGAAGGGCTTTATGATTAGAGTCCAATCGCGCTCAACAAGGATCTTTTCTAAAGCTTCTCTTCAATCTAGATCAAGAAAGACTATGATCCAAGATAGCAATCGAGAGTGGATTACGCTGATAGCTTGTAT
>NRSV01000113.1:29806-88805 GCA_002286855.1 Bipolaris cookei
AAGCCAATCTGGATCCATCCAAAACTCATGGTTGCAAGGCTTTAATCCAGAGATCCACTCCGCCCGAATTGCCACATCGGCTACTGGCTGGTCGAATAATGATATCGGGCTTCAGTGGCTCAAACAGGTATCTGATCCTGCCACTAAAGCAAAAGCTCGGTCGTCCTACCAATTGTTGTTCATGGATGGCCATCAATCTCACCTCACAATGGAATTTATTGACTATTGCGATCAGAATAAGATCTTAATTGCAATATACCCACCTCATGCAACTCATACGTTGCAGCCGCTCGATGTTGGGCTGTTTAAGCCGCTATCCATTGCCTATTCGAACGAGCTATCGAGCTTCATGGATAGGTGCCAAGGGCTGCTACCTATCACCAAGTCTCATTTCTTCCCACTATTCTGGAACGCCTGGCAGGCATCATTCAAGGAATTGACGATCCTCCGAGTCTTTGAAGCTACCGGTATATCGCCGTTCAATCCAGAAGTAATACTCCAGAAGTTTAAACCAGCGGCTTACCACAGCGATAGCGATTCGTCCGCGCTAAGCGCTTCAGATTGGAGAAAGATCCGAGAGCTAATTAATCGCGCGGTTGATCAAAAAGAGAGTAGAAAGATCTCCCAGCTTAACCGAACTATCATAAAGCTATCCACCCAATTAAAGCTCGACCAGCAAGAGATTCAAAAGTCATAGGGAGCTCTAATTGGTGAGCGTCAGCGGAAGCAGCGCTCACAGCCTGGCGCGCTTGAGCTGCCCGAAGATTATCATGGTGGAGCTAGTTTCTGGTCGCCGCGGAAGGTGCGAGAAGCTCGCAGCCTCTACGAGCAGAAACAGCGTGATCGTGAGGTACTACAGCATCAGAAAGCTATTAAAATTAAAGCTCGAGAGGAGGCGAAGCTGCTTAAAGCTCAAGAGCTTAATACACGGCGTCGCGCGCGAGCTGAGGCGAGACTACTGCGGGCGAAGCAGAAAGCTGATGAAGCTACTGAACGAGCTGCTCGCCAAGCTGCCCGTAGAGCTGCAAAACGACTAAAACAAGCTATTAAAACTTCCCAAAAGAGTAAGAAAAGAAGCTTCAAAGCTCGTACAAAATCAGGATCAAAAAAATAATTAGTAGTAGTTATGATAGTGGTAAGCAGCCACCTGATGGCTCAGCAGCTCGATCAACACCGCGATCGCGGCGCGGCCGCGATTTCAAGTTACCAGCCAAGTATCAATAGATAGAGGATTGCAATATTATTCTGGTTTCTCAACACTAAGAAATCTCATAATAATAGCTATCTATTGCCGCTCTACAGCCTCGGTTTTGTGGTGATTTTGATGAGTTGGAGCGGGCATTGAGCCGTCCCGGGCATTGGCCCGTCCGGCACGGTAACGTAGTTTACAAGCGAGCGGCGCGCCCTACCAATTTTGCCCACCTCTCTCATCTTATTACACCATGACTCGACGCAACGTTACCCAAATAGTCTCAAACGAAGCAGATATACAGCTTGCTATCTCCTCTATAGCTAGTAAACAAATAACGTGAGCCACAAGCGAAATGCACACACAAGCAAAACGCTCACCCCCACCGACTCTTAGAGTCTCCTCACCTATTATACGTAATGTCTTAACACTACAACTTTGAATCACTGTCATATAATGAACAAATAATCCTTGCTATTGAAAAAATGAAATACGACCCCTAACTTAGCGATCGACGCGCTGCTACCATGTTCGACGTCAAACGAAGGACCCTTCGTGACCGACTCGACGGAAAGCTATCGCGACGCGATATCCAGCCCAACTCATCGAAGCTAAAGGTATTAGAGGAAGCAATAATTCAATACATAAAGTATCTAGAGGAACGAAGTTTTGTGCCAACGCTCCCTTATGTGGGAGATATAGCCAACTAATTGCTTGCAGCACGCGATGGAGGGCAGATTGGCGCGAACTGGGTTACAAACTTCATCCGCCGCAAGCCTGGGCTTAGTTCCCGTTTGAATCGACAGCGCAATCGCCAAAGAGTCTTGTGCAGTAATTCAGGGCTTATTACACCCTGGTTTGACCTTGCACGGAACATGAAGGCCAAGTACGGTGTACTAGACGACGATACCTACAACTTTGACGAGACTGGCTTTACTATGGGCGTTGGAAACCGGGTCAAAGTAGTTATTGTATTAGAGAGACGTACTTGGCTAATAGGTGTCTAGCAGGGAGACTGTGAGTGGGTACTGAGATGACACTACATTCACAGACGTTGTTGGCTGCCCGAGAGTTGGTGGGGTGCGCGTTTCACTTGTAGCTCAGGTTACAAAGTAATAGAGGTGCCGGAAGGGCCAACGCCGGACTACGTCCTCCAACACCAATTATTCTATCCACTTCAACCACCCATAACGTGACCACGATGCAATCAATTGACGTTGCGCTTGCTGCTATTAACGCTTTAAAGCCTAATGAAAAGCTTGTATATTCTCAAATCGCGAAAAAATATGGTGTTGATCCAGGAACACTAAGCCGCCGCCACCGAGGTATTTCTAGCTCTAGACAAGCAGCTGCACAGAACCAGCAGGTAGTCCACCCACAACATGAAGCTGAGCTTGTCGATTATATCGATAGACTCAATAATCGAGGCCTACCACCCACACGGAGTATTATTCGAAATATCGCGTCGCAGCTAGCTCAGAAGCAGCTTGGATACCACTGGGTTGATCGCTTTGTTCATCGCAACTCGCATCTCGTTATACTCAAGCGCACCACGCCAATCGATCGTAACCGGCGCCGAGCTGATTCAAAAAAGAAGTATCAGCTCTACTTCGAGCTTCTACACCAAAAAATCGATCAATATAAAGTGAAGCCACGACATATATATAATATGGATGAGAAGGGCTTCATGATTGGAGTACAGTCCCGCTCAGTCAGAATCTTTTCTAAAGCTGCTCTTAAGTCTAAATTGAAAAGATCAAATATCCAAGATGGTAATCGCGAATGGATTACGCTGATCGCGTGTATCTGCGCGGATGGATCGTATCTAGATCCAAGCATTATCTACTCCAGCAAATCCAGCTCTATCCAGAACTCATGGCTCCAAGGTTTTGATCCAGATATCCATACTGTATATATCACCGCATCAGCCACTGGCTGTTCGAACGATAATATCGGTCTCCAATGGCTCAAACAAGTGTTCGATCCAGCCACTAAGCCAAAAGCTCGATCTTCTTACCGATTACTCACCATGAATGGGCACCATAGTCATACAACGATAGATTTTATTGACTATTGTGATCAGAATAAAATACTATTAGCTATCTTCCCGCCGCACTCAACGCATACACTGCAGCCACTCGATATTGGATTGTTTAAGCCACTATCCACCGCATACTCGAACGAGCTATCAAACTTCACCGATACTAGCCAAGGGCTAATACCATTCACTAAATCTCATTTCTTCCCAATATTCTGGAGAGCTTGGTGCGCAGCGTTCAAGGAATCATCAATTCTCCATGCTTTTAGAGCTACTGGACTCTCACCATTCAATCCAGAAGTTATACTCCAAAAGTTCAAAACTATAGCTACTGATAGCGATAAAGACGCATTAGTAGCATCAGCTTCTGATTGGAGAACGATTTGGCAGCTACTCAATCAATCTACAAGCAGTAGATCGATCTCAACGCTTAATAGAATCATGATGAAACTATCCGCCGATACAGCGTTTCTCCAACGAGAAAACGAGCAGCTCCGGGCAGCTCTCATTGATAAGAGATAGCGGAAGGAGCGTACCCAGCCTGGTACGCTCGAGCTGTCCGACGATTATCATGGTGGAGCTACTTTCTGGTCTCCACGGAAGGTGCGAGAAGCTCGCCAGCAATATGAGCAGAAACAACGCGATTATGAGGAGTTACAACAACAAAAAGCTATTGCAATTAAGGCTAGAGAGGAGAGAAAGCTACTTAAAGCTCAAGAACTAGATGCGCGACGGCGGGCGCGGACACAGGCAAAACTAGATCGTGAGAGGCAGAAAGCTGAAGTAGCTGCCCACCGGATAGCCCGCCAAGCCGCCCACAAACGACTTCAGAAAGCTATCAAAATTTCTCAAATAGGCAAGAAGTCTAGCTTTAAGCGCCGTACTAAGCCAGTATCAAAAAAATTATGGTTGGTGGTAGTAGTGGCGGTGCGCAGCCAGCTGATCGATCAGCTGCACCACCATTACCACGCTCGCGTTCAGGCCGCCCCATCAAGCTGCCAGTCAAATATCAGTAGATAGATCAAATAAATGATAATACAAGACTACTAAACTAAAGTTTCTTGCGATAATAGCTTTTACGTAGAGCTCTACAGCTTCAAGTTTGTGATAGTATCGTTGGGGAAAAATCTGGCGTTGGCCCGTCCGGCACCTCCACCGGTAAACATACTGTTGGACTCTACAATGTAGCTGAGACGACGCTCCGCCGCCGACGCGCTGGCAAGCTTGCCCGACGCGATTGCCAGCCCAACTCAAAGAAGCTTATTAAACTAGAAGACACTGGCCGCGCAACTTTATCAAGCGTACAGACAGTCTTACAACGCGTTTCGATCGAGCGTACGATAGGCAGAGAGCTCTGTGCGAAGATCAAGTGCTAATCAAGAGCTGGTTTGAGCTTATAGAGTAGACAAAGGCCAAGTATGGCATCTGTGATGAGGACTGTAGTTTTGGGGGCAGTTAGCACTAATCCTTTTGGGGCACCTACACTGGATTAGCCAGATTGGGCTAGCATACAAATGGCAGTGAAAAGATTGTATTGGGATTTTGATACTCCCACAAGAGTTTCTTCTGTAGCGATAATACACCAGTTACTCTCTACCTTGTTACTTTCTTTTCAATAGTTGTTATTTGGCTATTTCGGTTCCTCAACAGACATTTTCAGGTGCCGACTCCTCACTGGCTAATGCGTTATTAGGGGCGGATTGCTCACCGGAATTCGCAAAACAGTGCGGGGTTAACACAACCTGCGTTCCGCTCCCAGCTCCCTTTGAGAAACGGTAGGGATAACAAATTCCTCGCTGTAACAGGCGCCAACATATCAGGTGGGCAATATACACCCACAGCTCCATTGAGAGTACATGCTCTTTTAACATAGCAATATCTCATCTTTGTCACGACACGCGTCGAAGGGTCGTATCAGATGGCCTCTTTTACAAGAACTGAGAAATGCTCTTCTACGAACAAGAAGCTGGAGAAAAGCCTCGCGGACCTCAGTGAGCAACTAAGTGGGAAATTACGTCAGAGAACTCGCCCCAATTGGGAGGATTGAGTCGATATTGACCGTCCAGTATGCGTCGATATGATAGCCAATCCCAAGTGGAAACAAGGCCAGCTTTGTTGGGAATCAAAAGGAAAATGTGCTCAGGATTGGCGAGATATGGAAACTGAACTGAAGAAAGAGCTGAATTAGTCACGGCGGGAATCATTTCACGAAATCAATATCTGGCTCTATATGATAGGGAAGAGGCCACAGAGTGCGAGGCCTATGATCATCATTTCAAACGTAGATCTAACATCACGTGAAATAGCCAAGAAGGCTATCATCAGATGTGGTATTTTACCAACACGAACTTTGAACTTGGCGTTCTGAGATATCCAACCTCAGGTCTAATTCGCCCTGTTGCGGGATCATCTGACGACTCACCTTTGGACACTCTATCCATACTTTCCTTTCCCGAACGGGAAGGGCGGGGGGAAGGGAGTTGCGAAATCCGATTGAGGCACTACCTGATTTATCTTATCAATTGGATGTACCAGTCCTTTCGTTTGTTTACTATGATCCAAGACAGCGGTTGCGAACGACGGGAATGCGGATTTTCGTAAAGACGGGTTTAGATCAAACAATAATGATAATAGCCAACCTTGTTTTCAGCGACTCAAAGTTGGGATGCACCATTGCAGCCCATGCTTTTAGCCCACGGAAACGAGGTTCTTCACCAATCGACCACAGAGAAGATGAAATTAGGGTACCATTCGATAGCAACAGTGATGATGACGAACACGGCAACGAGCAAAGTATATTCGAGAAGTTTTCGAACATGGAATCAAGAAAATCATTTGCATCACAATACTCGCACGACGAAAAAGCAAGGATTCATGGATCTACAACATGAACGGTCTCCGATGATTCGCCGTCTGCATTGAGCTTGCTCGGGCAAGTGAGTGATGCTAAGGACTTCAACAGGTCTATAAATTGCGCTATCATCAGAACTGAAAACTCTAGTTTGCACCGAGAACTCGAGAATCACACAGTCTCCAAAGGAAAACGTACCGCCTGGGCGGCTATGAAGGAAATCCAGTCTTATTCATCATGCATAGCGTGGACTGTCGATGGTCCTATTTACGGTGTGCTCTCCAATATACCAATATTGATGCGAATGCCAGGAGGTGATTTATTTCATTCAGTTCGTTCCTTTGCGTACGAAAGCGAAATCAAGACCGGCAATTGCGGGTCCCTAGTATGTGATTCAGTCAGTAATGGAGTATACGACATGATTGTCGCTGCTTCTGACAACAGCTCAATCACTTACATGGTGGCTGTAAATGATATTTTGGTCCACGTTTCGGTAAATGGATGGCAGTTGCTGAACTTTGAGGAGCGGTATATGGACTCCGGTGGAAACCATGATGTGGCGACTTCCCTTAGCTCTCGAGCAGTACATACTACTGACACTACAACTGCAGAACACTCCCAGCCAGTTTGGGACGATGAACATCAAAGACACCTCCGTACTTATTGGGACGAAACTTATGATAGATACTATCGCAACCATTCTGTAGAAGTTTCGTTATCGTGGACGAGAGTATGCACTAGCTAATCCTCATCTAGGAGCAGGTTGGGAATTCTTCGACTCGCTACCTATCGACTCGCTACCTAAATTACGAGCACCTATCCATTGCTATCTAGAGCTTCAAAATCTACTGAAGCGCTTTCTGACTTTCAAAAGTTTCTTCGCGAGTAAATCAACTGAGACACTTGGTCCATGTAGAGCTACTAAGGCCATTCTCAATTGCTAAATACTAACTATTAGAAATTTTCTACGTCAGAAACTCTCTTTTTTTCACGGTAGGAAAGGTTAGTAGATCTAAAAAAGGGTAAAGTTTTTGTTCTAAACATTGCTCCAGATGTTCGAAACCTGTCCGAACCTAAATCAGGTACTAAGGGAGTGATCGCATGACTCCGGTTCCCCACGGATACCTGTGCATGGATCCAGGAGTACATCAACCCTTTTTCCTTTGAATGTAGAACAGAGATAGCAATGAACCATAGTTACTTGCCACCCCCACCTACCCGCACGCTGTGTACACCGTGCAACTAGCTGTATTGACTTAGACATCTTGCTAACACCAAGCGCTGGCTAGCTAATAGAGTCCATTCAACAAAACCCCTATATCCTGGACAGCCCAAGAAACCGACGATACCGATTTTCGCGTGGATCCAACAAAGATATGTGACAGAATAGTATAAAATGCACTGCGAGAATTCATTGTCGCAGACCCCAGACCCAAACTTAATTATTCTTTCGCTATGTGAGCATCACTACAGGTTGCCTTTTCACCCCAGCTAATATTCATAGTCCTGCGTTCACCTATGATCAGAGTTCGCAAAAAGCAAGTCAGATTGTTCACCTTCAGAGACCCAGTTACCTATATAGGTAGAAGTTAAACCTTTATAGGAAATAACTAGACTCTAATAATTAATTAAGCAAGTCAAGTTAGACCTTTTAAGCCCGATTAATTGCTTGTTGCGAACTCTGCCTATGATGATTCGTTCTTTATAAGGCTGGACGTAAATGCTAGTGAATATGCATTTGCTTATGCTCATGGTAGCCAATCACCAGCGAACTCCGGTAGCATGCAGCCACTCCAAAAGAGGCTTATCGCGATCATCATGAGTGCCAATGAGAAGCCGCTACCACGAACAACCACGACCTACCTCGGGCTAGATTATCTTATACAACACAACATCATAGTAAAAAGATATTGGCTTAGTACATCCTGAATTTCTGCATGAGCTTCTCAATTATTATAACGGGGCACTTCATAAAAGCACAGATGGGACATAGATATGATATTGAATCTAAAAACTTACAACATTATCAAATGTACATCGAACGACGATATTTACGTATCCACTCGAATTTCAAGAGTTACCTTGTATCTCGATTCCATGTATTTAGACCTTGTCGCTGCATTTGACTTATTCAATACACTGCATTTCGCCAATTTCCTTGTTAGGCCTGTAGTCTACATCGCTCAGCGTAAAAAGCTCCAAAGATTTGCTTCCTGGGTAGTCAGCAGCCGAAGGAGCCATTTCAGTAATTATTGGGTAGTCATAGCAGTAAATAGACTGGATAATATTGCAGCTAAAGATCAGGATACGCACCAAAGCGTGGGGAGAGGCCAGAATAGATTTACCATCTTTGAAGGCATACTAACCGCAACGCATGAACGAGTAGCTTTAACATCTATTTTCTTCACAAACCTCGTATTATGTGCAAGTTTGCCGCAACAAAACGTAATGTCGATACAGCTACAACTATCTTGGGTGGACCCTGAACTGCACGGAAACACACTGCTGACCAGCCGACTGCTAAATGTCTTCAATGGGAAACTCTTATTGTGCATGGAAACTCAGTATTCAGTCCCGCATGCGACCAGCAAATGGAGATTACCACGCCTGTTACTCATAATTCATAAGCGAACTTTCATGAAGATACATTAACATCTCATAACCCAACAGCGAGACGCGGCTGATCCTCCTTCTACCTTCGTCTGCTGCTGGCTATAGTCAGGAAGATTTTGGTAATTGTTACGTACGTTATCCGGATCTAGCCGAAGACTGAGATTCTTTACATCTGGCATATATTTGATGGGTATTAAAGCTTCCTATAGCCTTTCAAATTGTTTTCCATCATTCCGGAAAAACCTAGAGTATTTGTCGTTTCCAGATACAGCTATTGGGTTACCACGATTAATATCTGCACGAAATCTGGTGTTGTGCGTAAAACACTTAATGGCTAAGAATGAATGCTTCTGAACACAACCAAATATCTAGATTATAGTACCAAACGCGAATCTAGCAAAAGACTCGCCCTCCGTATTGCGAATTACGATACAGGGTGCTTAGTTTTCGTCAACTCCGCTCGAAAGTATCGCCATCAAGAACATTTCCACCAAGAAAATGGCGACTTTCGTGTTTGGGACGAATGGATCAAGGAGTAGCATGGCTCTGCCGCAATTTTCTAGAAACGTTGTTTCAATAATGGGTAATTGAACTATATCGAATCGAATTTGCTCCCAGCTCAGATACCTCCCGGAATGCACATGTGCACTTTGTATCCTCTACTCAAATTTGGTTGTCTCGAACGAATATCCGTAGTACCTTGGTCAGGGTTGCCACGTTTAAAGTTTTTGGTACCGCCGAACTTTGCCCTAAATCCCGTTGAGAAGGTCCTTCTTACCTTCAAACGTGCAAGACCTCGAGAGAACACCGCTTATGTATGAGATCGCGATTCCTCGATCGAGTGCTCTCTGGAAAGTTTCGTATTGCCTCGTCAATTATGTAGCGCAGCTCAAGGATACAAAGCGCTACATACAACATGCGGCAGTTTGAAGCGAGACATGTGAGCCACGTGCTTGTGCCAGTCCACCTCCATCGCAGAACTTGGTGTTGTCAGGGCCACTACGTAGGTTCACATCGCTGTTGCACCATAGAATTCAGCATGCGCATGAAGGCAATCAGCTACCTGATGCGACATGGTAGCGTCATTTGTATCAGTGGATTGCAGAAAGACAATGTGAATGACTGCATAATAGATCGGCTATCTTTCTACATTGGGTCGACGACAGCAATGGACTCGCCGAATAATTAATCGAAGTAATATCTTATTAACTGCCGATGGGAATTCTCCGAAGGACGGCCGTGGATACAGAATAGTGGGCATTTAGAAGATGGTAAGGGCAGTATACTCGACCTGTGCATGGCATCAATGTGGACACAAAGGCAATAATGTAACGGCAACCTCGCTCACGTCCACCATGAGATATTCCATGACCTCATCTATATTCAGTTAACCATTAATACTGAGAAGCGGAACAACTTTATCATTTGAAATGCATCCCGTGAAACGATCGGGTTAGCGCGATAGCCGTCCGTAAAGCTTGATCCTTGAATGATGTTGACATGTCGAATGCAGCTTTATATGAAGACTATTGAACCACATCGAGTGATTTGCTGGCTTCAACTCTCTTGAGCAATGCAGGGATAATTATCCCAGTCAGGAATGTAAGGCCAACCAGTAATGCGAAACTGTTTACAAATGCGTATCACAAGACCCATGTACACCAACGTGCGTTGATGCAATCTTCCCCAAGGACTCGCATAACCAAAAGAAACATGCTTCAATTTGAGTCTAGTGAATAGAGCTGGCATCCCAGCCACAGGAAGTTTATCTTCAGAGTTTCAGTCGATATATATCTTGCGATTGATCCTGTTCCAGATTTCTGGCATAGGGTTCCTTGGACTAGGCTTTTCCACATCGATTGCTGTGAGATGTTATTAGGGCGAGATGTTCGCATTTACTGCAAGCCATCAATTTACCTTTCAGAATGATATTAAGTTTTAATACAAGTTTCAGGCGAATGGCACTCGTCTATCAAACACTGTGCTTGAATAATAAATAAATGGTTGTATAGCAGGTGACCTTGCGTGGTCGAAATATCCAGGTAACAGTGTGATATAAGAAGGGAGCCGAATTTTTTTAATAATGTCTTGATTACTCTACCAAGATTTCCCATGAATACAGCTATTTGATGCAGCAATGCGACCTCACTTTGAAATGATTCTGGTGGGGTAAAGGGGGTGTACGTATCGGTGTTCAAGGCGCGCCCCGGCACAAAACACCGTCTTACCTGCAGGGTCATGTGCAAGCAAGGCAGAGTTGGACTTTAAATTGTTGGGATCAAACTAGTCAGGGACGTTTACCACATGGATATATACCTGTTTGCATAGACTCTACGTAGAGGATTGGAAGTCACATGTACCCCTCGAGTTTCTCCAGAGGGGCTGAGTTCACGTACGTACCGATTTTACGTTCTATCTGCGACCTGTAACGATGGCACTGTTCGATAGCAGGTATGCTTTGAAAAGATGACAATTACCACGAGATGGCGGACCCAGCATTAAACATTGACACTTCTTCCAGCTTTGTTAACCATGATTGGAGACATTGTTGATTCTCAGCGTTCGCCCATTCCGCAACCACAACAGCAGCAACGAGCATTCAGAGAGTCTTGTCAGAATTGCGCAGACTCAAAGGTTCGATGCAGTAAAAACAAGCCGACATGCGCGCGTTGTGCTCGCCGAGGCACGCCTTGTGTCTACCAACAATCCAGGCGTGCCGGAAGAAAACTCACGTCTGTCGGACAGGCCAAACAAGCGCGCCAAGCTGCGACGAATGCTCTAAGCGATGTATCAAGCTCATACACTTGGGAAGTCGACATTGAAAACAATGACTTGCAGCCATCTCCTCCCAGATCGGACACCACACCAAACACCACCATTAGTCAAAGGGGCCCCAATGATGGCCAAGCAATTTCGGAAAACTTCTCCCCCTTGGACTCTTTTCCCGATATTTCTGGGTCAACAGAATGGTGTTCCAACGGGATCTTCAAAGCTCTCTGCATCCAATCTGTTCCGCTCATGTGTGGAGATGATGCCGACTTTGCCTTGCACATGTCGCAGGACTTGACAACCTTAAACGATGAATTTCTTAATCTGGATAATTCAAGTAGAGGTTCAATTCCTGTCGAGCTAGCCCCTGATTTTCTTGGATTGCCATTGACATGGCCGGGCACTGCAGGAGATACCCAAGCGATTGGCTACGAGCCTGAAGATATATCCTCATCCAGGTCGACATGCAACAAAAACTGTACTGCAGTTATCTCTCAGCTACTCCCAGAACTATTCTGTTCTTTTGGTAGCAGATGCGGAAGCACCCAGCTGCAAGGCCAATCATTGGTCGATATCATCACCAACAATGAGAGTATGTCCGAAGCCATGAATAGTATTCTCGAGTGCGAGTGTAGCCAAGATATTCATGTGCTATTCATTGTTGGTCTATGCACCTCGAAAGTCATGTCGTCCTATCTCAAAGCAATGCGACGTGAGTGTCTCAAGAATGCACAGCGAGCCAGCGACTCATTTACCACGAACGACCATCAGCGAAGCGCACTAGATGTAGAAGAAGGTGATGCCAAAGCCGAGATAATGGCAGCTCGCATGGTCCTCGGCGAGCTCCATCGCGTCCAGCAACTTCTGGCTCGTCTATCTGATCGTCTCAAACAGACAGAGCCGGAAGTTGATCTTGCCAACGAGTATGCTGGGCCAGGAGGGCTTACAGGAAATGAGTTGTGGAATCCATTTCCTTGCTCAATGCTTCAACAGCTTGAGCATAGCTTACGAGCCTATCTTCGCTACGTTTTTGCAGTATGTCATGCGCGGCTTGGGGCGCATAACGCTGATCCATTATCTACATGGACTACACAATGCAGTGTCGAGTGCAAAAGGTGATGGACAGAAGAGATGTTTCTTTACAAAGTTTAAGCCAGGCGTAAACGGGGAAACTTGAGGCTGTGCATATGCAGAGGTATATGGATATGACCTATCGTATGGTCTCCTCCAGAGGAAATGGTGTCTTCAGTGTTGAGTGAAATAAATAGGCTCTGATCAGAGCGCCTATGTAAGGTTCACCTTCTCTGATTTGAGCAGTAAACTGTGTATTATTTGGTAATTTTGACGTCGATTATCCGAGTATACTACGCGACATGTATGACAGGAACGAGTGAATACATGTTCAATCACGTGACCCGATGATTTGCTTCTGCGCAGTGTATGCTACTTTTACGGAGATGGCCAGCAAAACGAACGGTATTAAATAAGCCGATCCAAATCTATAGATAGTTCTTAATTGGATTTCGAATGTCTTTGGAGTGATATAATTAGTTTGGTCGAATTAATGAAGTTGATGCGTGATCGTATGAGTGTGCGTACGCGTTCGCGGCAGCCGATCTGTTGATCAACCAAGGTCAACAAGTGCACTCGAGTGTTTTGATAGATGCCACAGCCCCACAGTCCAGGGTAATGGTGCTGCTTGAATTCTGCGAGAAATGCACTTTACATTGCACTTACGCACAGACTTTAGGCCTAACAGGTGGGAAGTATGAGACCGTTGTCACCAAAGGGGCGAATCACTTTACTTTGATGGCGAGTAACTAGTTTACCGGCCGCTTCAAGAGCCTCTGCTAACGTCGAGATAAGCGTCCGCCGTATGTAGATCTTGTGCGAGACATCATCAACAACTGCGTTGTCGGAGGAGACGAGGGAGAGAAAAACGGCTGGGTGTTGCGCGCCGCTCTTGGTAATGGAAATTGCCGTAAGAGGCATAGTATGGACCCTTTGATCATGTGAAACGTGAGCCGTAGCCGCAAGCAGATCCCAAGTGCAAGGGTCCAACTGATTGAACGTGGGGAAAAATCGCCTGGCTGAATTAATTAATCCGCGAGAGAGACGGAGAGACGGAGAGGGGGCGACTTCGGAAAGCCCAGACGTTCGTGTTTCCAGCCAGCCAGCCACCCCCCGTCTCATGACCATCACGCGTGGTCTTTTTTTCTTTCCTTCTCGCCCCATGTATCTTTCTTCTTTGTTAGCCGTGGATTAGGGAAAGTATGTCATCACTCCTTGTCCTACAGTGATACACAATCACCGTCGTTCGTGTAACGATACTGCATCCAACATGATGAAGAGCCCATCGCCATCGCCATCGTCATCGCCATCGCTACCGCCATCGTCGTCGCCACACAGGGCTTACCCCGCGCCAGCAGCAGCCCACAACGACACAGGATGTCAAGATGGTAATGCGCAACGGCTGCTGTGGCGCCTCTACGTCTCACATACACTCTCGACATGGAACGCACGCACGTTTGAGTTTGGCGCGGTGATTTTCCTCGCCGCCATTTTTCCCGGAACCCTCTTCTTCGCTTCTTGCTATGCGCTTTTCCGGGCTGGAGCAGCCGCTGCCCTGGGGTCCTGGATAGGACACCAGGTGGACTGCAGAAATCGACTAGATGTCGTAAGACACAGCATCGTATGGCAGAGACTGTCAGTCGCCGGGTCGTGCCTCATTCTGGTCTTGATGGTCGCCGGCGGCCATAGGAAAGAGAAGGGATTCATGACATATGCCTTGTTTGTCGGGAGTGTCATGCTAGCGTGTGTTGAGAAGCTGGCTTTCATTGCAAACACCATTTCCGTGGAGCGGGACTGGATCATTGTGGTGTCTGAGAGCCTAAGCATCGACCGGCAGGATCTGAACAGCATGATGCGGCGAATTGATCTCGTGTGCAAGCTCATTGCGCCCGTTGGCATTGGATTTGTTGAAGGTTACTTCTCGGCCAGACTGGCCATTTGGATTGTATTCTTGCAAAACGCTATCAGCGTCGTGGTAGAGTATTTTGCCATTGCTTCCGTCTACGCAGCGGTGCCAGGCCTCGCGCTCGGAAAAGCGCCACAGCCGCTGCTGAACCATGAGCGTGATTCTGAAACAGCAGACACGCCAATGCGACAGTTGTCCCACCAGCATGGCAATAATACTTCCGTGTCAGCCCCGCATCGCGACACGCCGCCTGTCATTAAAACCATGGTGGCATCCCACCTACGGCCGTGGAAGAATTATATCCAAAACCCTGCCTTTTTGGCGTCATTTTCGCTCTCCCTTCTCTACCTGACCGTCCTAAGCTTCGCGTCGCAAATGACCACATACCTGCTATCACTCGGATTTACCAGTACTCACGTTTCGCTTATGCGCCTTGGCTCCGTTATGTTGGAGCTCTGCGCCACGGTCGTCGGGCCCTGGCTTATGCGCCGGATCAGCGCTGTGCGCGCCGGACTGTGGTTCATCAACGAGCAACTTATTTCGATTGCGCTGGCCGTCGGCCTATTTCTCTGGTTAGCCAACAAGCCTATGCTCGCTGGCGGAGTCCTGGTCCTCGGCGTGGCATTCTCCCGCCTGGGGCTGTGGGGGTTTGATCTCAGTGTGCAGTATGTGGTGCAAGAAGATGCACCAGAAGCCACACGGGGGTCCTTTTCCGCCGTGGAAATGTCGCTGCAAAATCTGTTTGAGCTAGTTTCCTTTGCCACGACAATGGTTTTTTACCGGCCGCAGCAGTTCAAGATTCCGGTCCTCATCAGCGCTGGCGCCATTGTATCGAGTGCGGCATGTTTTGCGGGTTTCGTACGGCGCAAGAGAGGCCATTTGCTGCATACGGATAGGTGCTTTAAGAGAATGGGCAAGACGGGTAGATATGAGGTGTTGCCCACTATTGAAGAGGAGTTTGAAACAGAGGAAGAGGGCATTAGAGATGGATGAATTCTGATGCGTCGAATATAAGTCACATTTTAGAAATTAAATTCAAATACTTTCAAAGTTCCTTTTTCTACCCTCTTGCCAACGTGCTGCCGAGTTAAGTCTCATGGTTTTCTTTTTGGACTATAAGCATACGTGTTGTTGGGCCAGTCATCATGATCCTCAGAATTAAAATTATAGACAGTGTTAAAACTAAACAAACATGCTATGAAGCATTCATCACTCGATGATGAGCTATAGTGGTCTCCTTTCCCAACGCCAAAACAATGCCATGCTATGCAATCAAGATAGGAAACGAAATTTGCCTTTACGAAAAGGCTCGTGGAGTGGGCGTCAAGTCCCTGACATGCAACGATCCCACCCCGTCTACAACGCCTCCTTCATCACCATCCACTCCGTGTGTCAGGGCTGTGCCTTCGTCATCGTCGGTGTAATGGCTGTCCTCAACATACTCCTCTCCCTCGGCATAGTCCCCACTTTCAACACTCTCCATGATTGAGTCGCCCATGCCTGTTTCGTCGAGCGAGTCTCGTGACATGTAGCTCCCTTCGAGATCCTCGCCAACGTCAGACCTTTCATCTTCGCTACGTATACTAGCTGCTTCCGTGTCAACATCGTCGTCTTCGTCTTCGCTGTCTGTGAAATCGGCAATGTCGAGAGGTGGATCGCGCCAGTAATTGAAGTCTGTATAGGCTTCGCCTCCCGCTGGAACGAGCAGTCCGACTGGGGGAAAGAAGTGATCGACAATCTCTCGCATACTGGCATACCCAGTCTTGTAAGAATTCAGAGACAGGACGTCGAGACTGACTTCGGCATTGGAGTTAATGGTGAAGATGCGTGTGGATGGGATGTTGACGGAACGATAGGACAGAGCATCGGTAAATCGGTTACCGAATCCTGCGTAGAAGGGGGTTTGGCCTGGGGGTCTGTTAAACAACTGCATGATGTCTCGGAGGCAGGCCATTTTGAAAACTTCGGGTTTCCGCAAGTAGATTTCTCTGCGCAGTGCAGCAATTGTGCGATCTGGACTCATGATGACGGGGCCCTTTGGCAGACGATAGTTGTCTTGTACGACGCCATTGAGGTAGGCTCTTGTTGTATCGGCTTGTCCGACGGAGCGACTCGTCAGGTAGAATATGTTGTAGCCATTGTTTATAATGTCTGTGTAGAGTTTCGCGACTCCTTGGTGAGTCCAGTCACGGCCAATCATATTAAGCACATGGCCGAGCGCATCCGACTTTGTGATTGTTCCGTCAATGTCGGAGATGACAATGGGCACATCGTGCTTCCAGTAAAACATGTAAGCCTCACACTTTGATCTATTTACTGTGAAGCTCATAGTGTTTGCGCCCGACTTCAGATTGAGTGCCTTGAGTTGGTCACTAGTCAGGCGCAGTGTCTTTGCATATGTCTTGGTCTCATTCTTGCGCGACTCGGGCGAGTGTGGCGCAGACATGCCGAGTGCACTGTCCGAGTCCCTGCGAATCTGGGGGAACTGGGCCGTGTCATCACTGCGGGCGCTGTCGCTCTGGTAGCCAGGGTCGGACAGGGCATCACTTGAGCGGAGGGCACTCTCGTTCAAGACATTGACTGAGGTCTTTGCCATGGCGGCGGCTTTGGCCTCCTCACTGCTGTAAATCCAGAGGTTTCCGTTTTCGTCGGCGCCAATAAGGGCACCAATGTCATAGTCGCCTGCAAGCTCGTCGGAGAGGATGCGCCTGGCTATGACCTCTGCGCGCAATGCGTCCTCTTCGCTGCTCTTGTAGCCCGTCATGTCAAGCTCCAAGTCGCCAGTCTCGGTGACCTTGTTAGGGATGTTTGAGGTGAAGAGCTTCTTGGACAGTTTGATGGCGCGGGCGAGGGCTTCGCTGGGCGATACTGGCGGGGGACTTGTTGAACGCGTAGACCTATTCCACGCAGTTGCGTCTTCTTTGCTGATTTGCAGCGGCCCCCTCTCGTGTGCTTGGGATTCATCAAAGGCTTTACTAAAACTATCCTTGACCGAAGGCACCGTCACGTCTGTGCTGGCCCTGTGTATGTGGAAGCCAGACCAGTCTCCCGACTTTGGGCGAGCGTAGTCGGCGTCTGCGTGCAGGTAGTCAGCAGGGGGCACCGACATGGACATGCGCCCTCTCCTCCTTGCGATGGCCGTCTCGTCGAGATCAAGGGGTTCGGGCTCGTCAAAGGGGCGGTCCGAGGACGGCTCGATGGGCTTCTGATCGGGGCTGGCGGCGGGGGAGGCAATGGGCGATGTCTGCATCTCAGCGGGAATACTGCGCGAAGTCTCAAAGACAAAAAAGGCCTCGCCGCCCTCGCCAAGCTTCATCGAGTAGTCCTGTAGCTCGCCATTGACGCGGAACTCGACCTTCTTGTCTGAAGGGCGCAGGATCTGGTACTTGCCGAAGCGGACGTGGAAGGGCGAGCATGCCAGAGTGCCATCCTCGTGCTCGACGACGATGGTGTCGATGGCGCCGCTGAGTGTAGCGGGATTGATTGAGTTCCAGCCCTTTGAGACGCTGCCGGTGATGGACCGGACGTAGTTCATGGTGGATGGGGGTAGAGGTGCAAGAGTGTGTGAGAGGGGGAGGGTGCAGCAGGGCCCTGTTTGCGCCGGGAGCGGGTGGGCGTAGGCGTGGGAGGCAGCACGTGTTGGGGAATGTACGTCAGATGGGTTTTACAGAGGAGGTGGAATGATGCAAATGACCCGAGGCCGTGTGCTTTCACATGCCACAGGACTGGCGCATGGACGAGCAGGCCGATGGAGGCGAAGAAGAGGCAGACAGCACCGACTTGGAAGGGAGGCAGACTGAGCGTGGAGCGATAGATTGAGGAGCGGCCAGGTAGAGCGCTCGTGCGAGTCCATATGGCCATATACCGTCATGTCACGGGCAGTCGGCGGCTTTGCGACGTCAGCACTGGCCGGGCTGGCGGGCTGGCGGGGCCCATGGCCATCAGGTGGGCAATGGCAATGGCCATGGCGTGGCCATGGACATGTTGCATCTTGCATGGCCAAATGTCGTAATGGCTGTCATGACGGCGGTGCACATGCGCCCACAGCGACATGAGTTTGGGATTGGATGGGATTGGAGCATGGAGAAGCGGGTGCTTGTGCTTGGGGGTTGTTGGGAGCCGTCAGTGAGCAACCACGTGCACCATCAGAACGAGCAGCTCTGGCTTGGCATAGATTCGAGGGTACGCATAGTTTTTAGTGGTACTATGGAGGAGTTTTGTGATATACTACTACATAGATAAATACATATCTAATATGTAAGTGTGTTGTAGTACTAGTAGTACATTCTTACACATGTCCCACGCTCACGTGCACAGCCAAACACAAACTACAGGGCTGCAGGGCAGCGGCGGCTTGTCGACACGCCAAGACGAGCACCAAATGCTTGTCGCCCCGGCTGCACTCGGCCATATTCTATACTATTATGCCAGCTTCACTCTCCCACCCCAGACAGACAAACCACTTCGCCACCACTCGTTTCTCTCTTCTCCAGGCGGCGACTCTGGGCCCCGACAAGCAACAACCCCCCGCCGCCATTATGTTCTCCGACCCTGCGGCCGCCCTGCACTGGCCGCCCGACGTCGCCCACTACAACATGGAGGCACTCTTGTTCTCGTCGTCTGGATGGCTCCGAACCGCCTGCGTCGTCTTGGCCCTGTTCTGGTACGCATGCAACCAATCAATGAATAAATAAATAAGTGCCCAGTCACGCACTTGACTACTCCCTCCTCGACGCGCTCGTGTTGACCTCGCGCCCAGGGTCGCCTTCCGCGCATACCAAGTCCTCACCCAGCCCGTCGACAAGCTGGTCCACGTCCTCGGCCTCGAAGTCCCCGTCGCGCCCATCGTCTCGCTCGCCGGCATCAAAGCTGATGGCGCCCTGTTGCACTGGAAGCCCCCCGACCAGCGCCCCTCGGTCCTCAAATATGTCATTCGCATCAACGGCATAGACAGTACGTCGTTGCCCTAGCCCCACTCGCAACCCACCCTTCTAACCCACCTTCCCCCAGTCGGCGATATCTTGCCCCAGGAATCCTCCATTACTATTGAAAATCTCCTGCCTGACTGCCACTACACCATCCGCATCGTCACTCTCAACTCGTCCAGCTTCCAGGCCCCCAGCGTCCCCATCCGCTTCCGCACTCTCCCTGCCGACTCGGACGACTACTACGCGCCCCATCCGCCCAAGGATGTCGTGCCCCCTTCTGACGACAATTATTACAATCCGACCCCGATTATACGTCCCAACAAGACCCTTGCAGAGGTCGTCACCGCTGTCGCTGCCCCTCCCATGACCCGCGAACACAGCAACAGTACTTCTCGCTTGCGCCGCCCAGATGTCGGCAGGAGGACCTCACCTGCGTCGCAAGATCAGCCTCGCAATGCCCAAGAATCAGAAGGCTCAGATTCTATCCGCCAATTGACTGAAAAACTCGACGCCCTCCGACGCGAACTTGATGACGTGGAGCGTCAGATGCAGGATGAGGACCAGGAATTTGTCACCCAAAAGGCCATTCTCGCCGACAAGCGCGATGAGAAAAAGGCTGCGCTCAAGGAAAAAGAAGATGCCAGTCGCGACTTGCGCAAGGAAGTGGCTAGCCTCGAGCGCCAGAACGCAGCAGCCCAGGCTAGGCGCGCTCATCAAGAGAAGATCTTCCGCCGAAAAGAGGCAGAAAGAAAGAAGCTCAAGGATGACGTAGCCAAATGGACTCACGAAGCGGTCGAGTTTCGTGAAACTGCAGAGAAGATCAAAAAAGAGCAGGCCGAGTACGAAGAGGCTTCGGAAAAGCGCATCCAGGAACTAAAGGACAGATACGCCGAGGAGACCCAGGCCAACAAGGTCTTGGAAGACGCTATTCGCGAAAAGGGAATCCATATCAAGGCGCTCGAGGAGGAGAGAAAGAAGCTTGAGGCTGGCCAGGAGGGTGCAGAAGCGCCAGACGGGCCCGATCACGCGGAAAAGGAAGAGGACAACCGATGGAAAATGACCCTAGGCTTGTTGCAACAGCAATATGCCCAAGCCTGGGCTCTGTATGCAGAAGCAGAGAGAGCTCACCAAGATGCCGTCAACAGACTCGGGTACATGCAGCAACGTCGTCTAAGCCAACCCCAGCTCTTCTCAGGACCATCTGTTCCGGACATGGCACCAGGACCAGTGAGGAGGAACAGTCAGCGGACACGACCACTCAGCATGCGCGAAGGCCTGCTTGCTGCTGCCACTGGAGGCTTTGTTCATACTTCTTCGGCCCCTTTCAACAGCATCCCAACTACCGCCTCCCCATCGTTCGCAAACGCAACTCCTTACTTCAACCCGGTAAACGGGATGGCAATACCTCCGCGTACATACAGCACATCCTTTTCGCAAACCGACATGGAGAGCTTGACCGGAGGAGCCCCAATGAGTCCCACAGCTGGTTCTTTGCTTCCAGCTGGTCTGTTTGGAGACGACTTAGGCTTGACAGAAGACGAAGACGACGACGACCCGGGTCCACCACAAGCACCTTCTCTCAACCCATCGCCAAACATGAGAAACGTTCTACCCGGCTTGGGCGCCCCTGGCACAATGCACTACACACAAAACCCGAGCTTGCCAGCTTCACCACGGAGTCAGTCCCCTACTGGATTTGCAAGCCCTAGAGATAGCGCCGGCGAACTGCAAATGCAGTCGAGCAACGACAACAACATGGATAGCGACAGACGCTCCATTCACTCAACTTCGAGCTCGTTCCAAATTAATCCTCAAGCCAGTCGATTCGGCGGACTCTTTGGCCTTAATCGAGCACGTGGCAAGACATTCTCAGACGACGGCCCGCCCTTGGGATCCCTCAAGCCATCCCAAAGTCAATCTCTGCCACGTCAGGAGCATGGTCCGGATGGCCTCAGCGCTCCACCCCGCCGTGGCAGCCTTTCAGAAGGCTCGTGGTACGATGCATTCATACGCACCAAGACGCAACCCATAGAGCCTTCTGGCAGTCCCAAGCATGTAGCTACTCGCAAGCGGCCATTTAACATGTTTGGAAGTGCCAAGGGAGACGATCCATGGCTCCGCTCCATGTTGGGAATGCATCAGAGGCCGGAGTCACCTCGCCAGGGGTCCACGAATTCTGGAGAAGGCATGACACTGCCACGGCCTTCGACAGAAAGCCAGACTCGCTTTGGTTGGAATGTGGACGCGTTCGGTGCCAGGTCTAGCCCTCTCGGAGTCGACTGGAGTGTCAACAACACCAACACTGCTTCGTGGTCCCGGTTGGGGTCTAGGCGGCCATCAATCCAGCATACAGCCAACGCCAACTTGATCAATGAGGACATCATGCACGACGATGTCCTCGACTTTCCTTCAAATACGCGATCACCTACCCAAGCACCAATTGGCACTCGACCGCAGTCGTCTGCCTCGCACATGCCGGGTCAGCCGTCGACCTCGTCCCTACCACCTATTCCGCCAACTCCACCCAAACAGCTCAACCCAGCAGCTGCTAGTTTTACCATGTTTCAGTTGGGCAAGAAGACGGAGGAAGATAGGGCTGAGAAGGCTAAACGTGCTGCCGAAAAGGCCGCTGAGAAGGAAGCCAAAAAAGCTGAAAAAGCTGAAAAGAAAGAAGAAAAGGAGAAGAAAGCCAAGGCGGACAAGGCAGAAAAAGCATCACGTAAAGATAAGCATACGCCATCCGAAGCTGGCGACTCACGAGAAGCAACCTCACCACACCTTGACTCTCGCATGTCCCGAGACACACCCTCCATCTCCACGGCCGATGCATCGGAGTCGTCTCCACGCGAGTCATTAGAGCATAGCATTTCTTACGCTGCATCGGACGCTGCAGGCTCTATAGGCAAAGAGTCGTTTATGCAGAAACTGACGCGCAAAGGCAGCACTAACCAGTTTCTTACCTTTGGAAAGAAGAGTGGTCTCTTTTCTAAGAGCAAGGCTGGCGATGTTCCTGGAACTCCAGATGAAGTCGAAGAGGAAGGCTCTAGCGGCTTTTTTGGGTTGGGTAAAAGTGCAGACAGCGTAGGAAATAGCCCAAGCATTGGTACTCCAAAAGACAAGGCGAGTGTTTGGGGCTCTATTAAGCGCATTGGCAAGAAGGACAAGACGCCGAGCTTGCATGAGAGCATTGCTAGTGAGGCTACTGGTGACGAGGAGGACATGGCTGAGGAGAATATCAAGGCATAGCTTATATTACTTGCTTGATATACAAGTTTAAGGAAAAGCTAGTGGCGTTTAAAAAGAAATGAAATTCATATTGCTTCGTAAGATTATGAAATTCGTTCACTAGTGTGCTTCACCTGGTGTGACGTTCTTCCCCGGATTCTGCATGCTGCATGCCAAGCACGGCGCGACTTGGGCAACTTCACCTTGACTTCCGACAAACAACCAACAACCCAACCCAACCCAACCCCACGTCTTCCCCCTTACATCACAGGCACCATGGCTTCGCCAGCCGCAGAAAATTTGCCTAATGGCATTTCTACCCCACCAGCTACTGCGAACGCACCCATACTTAGCCCACCCACACAGCCACAACCTGCATCGCAGCCGTCGCAAACATCCAATGGCGCGTCAGCAAACCCAGCAGCCAGCATGAACGCTGCCTTTCCATCCAGTTCGCTCCAAGACAATGGAACCAGCAAGCGCCCCCGCGACGCACGCCTCATTCATCTGATCCTAGCCAACATGGGCGTACACGCTTACACGGAGCGCGTGCCGCTACAGCTCCTCGACTTTGCTTACCGATATACCTCATCCATCCTCTCCGATGCGTTATCATACGAGCCACCCTTACCCACGATATCGGCGTCAAAGAAACGCAGCGGCCCCAACGCCGAGTCGGGCGAAGACGGCGTGTCGCTGAATGCGCTCCGCACAGCAGTCGGAGCGCGGGCCGCAAGCACCTTCCAAGGCACGTTGAGCAAGGAATTCATGAGCGAAGTGGCGCTTGAGCGGAACCGCATTGCGCTACCCCGTGTAGACCGCGAGTTTGGGATTCGCCTGCCGCCCGAGCGGTACTGTTTTACGGGTGTGGGATGGGATGTTAAGGGCGCGTGGGAAGAGGAGCTCGAGGAGACCAATGAGGATGTTGATATGGATGATGATGTGGGTGCTAGCGGAGCGGGTTTTGGGGGCCCTGTGGGCGGGGTCAATGGGAATGCTGGGGGTGAAGCGGGGGATACGACTATGGGTGGTATGGAGGATGAGGAGCAGGATGACGATGAGTTTGAGGAAGCCATGGGGATCAATCAGGAGAATAACGGGTGATTTTCCTGAGGCAACTGTTGTTCAAGGTAGTGAGATTGGCAGCGGGGGTGATCGTGGGAAGAGTGAAAACAAGGCGTTTGGGTCTTTTAGCATTTCATGGCGTTGAGAGAGGTATGGGCCTGGTCTTTCTATATTATATATACCAGAGCTTCAAATGGACCCGTCTTACATGGTTCTACACAGGATCATTATTTGGCAAAGAGAAATATATGGATAATTTCCAAGATGATGTTACAATATCATACAAAGTGAGTTTTGTCCTGTTCCTTTACAAGAATGGGTAATGTAAGTTTTTTCCTTTCTTTTTCATTCCACAACCAAACCCATTCACGTCCCTCTATATATCCCTCCCCTCGTAACACCTCGATCATCCACGCGATTCTCCTCGCGCCTCGCCAGCCCAGCTTCATTCACCTGCTCTGCCCTCTTCCCGACAGTTCTCCCTTGCTCATCCAGATTCCACCATTCTTTGTGCTTAGTCCGCGCCTCCTCGAGCTTCCTCTGGTGTTCTTCTCTCGCCTGCAATCGTCAGAACGATATCCCGAACCTCTAGTTCCCCCAGCCGTACTCGTCCCCCCGTTCTCACACACGCATGGAAAAGAAGGAAGAATAGATATAATAAAGACGTTACCTTTTTCCTCTCTCCCGCAAGTGCAAACCACTCCTGCCGCGCCTTGTCCAGCTCATCCTGATTCTGATACTGCAGCATACAGCTATTCATGGCCAGCCGCGTATCGCGACACGCATAAATCATGGTAAATGTGCGGCCGAGGGCACAGGAGGCAAAGGTTTCGATTTCGGCGGCGCATTTGGCTCGCACATTTTTGTAGTACAGGTCGCGCACTTGTTGTTCTTGCGGGGCGGACAGCGGCGTCGGGTTGCTAGGGAGCGGGTTGCTGCCGATTATCATGCGGTCTGTCATTTTTTATCTGATGGTGGAGGAGAGTGCGCGGAGGAGGCGCTGGGTAGAATGGCTTGTCTCTCTTTATATTTCTGTGTTGCTGTGTCACCTCGATGATGGTGGTGGGTGGAAAACGAGCGTGGTGAGGGATATATGTGTATCGTATTTGAGTGTGTGATTGATCTGCTACGTGCTGTTGCAGCCGTCGTGGGGGGGACTGGGCGCTGAGAGTTGCAAGACTTGGGTGGTCACTACGCAATACCGTGATGTCAAACTTGGGATTGATATGATTCGGAGCAGGCATTACACTTACGGATACGGAGTGGACCATACTGGCGTCGGTGTTTTGGGCACGTTTGGCGCCGATGGGAGGGCTGATGAACCGAGGCACAGGATAGTGCAGCTAGAGAAACATTTCACATGCGGTACGAGACCTTTCACGTAGATTCACACACACAAATCAACACTGCGTTCGACGCATTCCATATTCTCTTTTCAGTCGTTGACTTCGCCTATCCACACTTCTCCACCACACACTCGACACATTCGCAAAACAGTCAAACAACACAAGATGAAGATCGCAGACCGAACATTCCTCATAAGCGGCGGCGTGTCTGGCCTCGGCCTGGCAACAGCACGCGCACTCCACCAGCAAGGCGCGTACGTCTCGCTGCTCGATCTGAATGCCGACAACGGTTCAAAAGTTGCCTCTGAACTCGGCTCCCGCGCAAAGTTCTTCGAAACCGACGTTTCAGATACCCAGGCCATCGCGGCGGCAGTGCAAGGAACAGTGGCTTGGGTCAAGGAAACAGGAAAGCACATTGGCGGCATGGTCGCTGGCGCAGGTGTGGGAATGCCAGGTTTAATCATTGACAAGAAGAATGAGCCGTTGAGCCTTGAGAGCATTGATTTCGTACTAAACATCAACCTGAGAGGAACGCTGGATCTGATCCGTCAGACACTACCACATATGACCACTACGCCTTCTTCAGGCCCCGACGGTGCCCACGGTGTCATCATCATGATTGCTTCCTCTGCTGCCTTTGACGGCCAAATGGGCCAGGTTGCATACGCAGCCTCTAAGGGAGCAGTTGCATCTCTGACCCTCCCCCTCGCGCGCGATCTCTCAAAGTACGGTATCCGAGCCGTGACGATAGCGCCCAGCATGTTCGACAGCGCCATGACGCGCATGATGAGTGACAAGGTCAGGAAGAGTCTGGAGAACAGCATGGAATTCCCAAAGAGGCCAGGACAACCGGATGAGTTTGCCAGATTGGTGGTGGAATGCATTGGTAATGATATGTTGAATGGAACGGTGCTGCGGTTGGACGGCGCAATGAGGATGCCAGCCAGGCTATAGTTATGATTTTTGATTGTTTTTTTGTTTCCAAATAAACGCAGTGTCTTCAACGCTTGCGCTCGCGGACCTTGAACTTGACGCCGTTCTTGTTGACTCCTCCCACTGTATTGTTCATTTTTGCGCGCTGCAGCTCCAACTCCTCTTCTGCCGCCATTAGTTCGCGTTCTCGCTTCTTAATTGCTTGCAGTTTCGAGGCTATCCTTTCCAGCGCGCGCTCCCTGTCTTTGCGAAATTTCCTGGCTTCTCGCCGCGCCTGCTCCTCTGCCTCTGCCTGCTTCTTGGACGGTGTTTTGGGCCGCTGTGTGGCTTGGTCCTCGTCCTCTGACGACTCGTCTTGGAGATTACCAAACGTTGGTGAATCCATTTGGCTAGGAATCTTCTCACCACGCCCAAACCATGCATCGGGATCGAATTCTTCTTGCTCCTCCTCATTCTCCACAAAGACCCTATGTTTGCCATGCTTTGCCTCCTCCCCGTCCTTCATAGCCCGGACCTCACCCTGCTCCTCCATGACCAGCTTCTTTTCGAGTTCCTCGCGCTCTTTGCGGGTGACCTGGAGCATGGTGCGGATGTAGCCCGCGTCCTGGGTTTTCAGCAGCTTGACCACATCGACGCTCAAGGCCTTGTTGCCCCGGTCTGCCACCTTGCGGCCATTCTTGTCCACCTGAGACGACATCATCTTGAAGGAAAACTCATCGGGATTGCGGTCGCGAGCCTTCTGGCTCAGGATCTTGAGCTTGGCCTTCTTCTGTCGGTGGTCGGCGGCGCGCAGCTTGTAGTCCTTGCGCTTCTCGAGTAAACCCCATTTCTCGCGCTCGAGGGGCTGCGCGCGCTCTTTGTGGTTGCGCCGCTGGACGGCATTTCGCATTGATGACATGTTGGTGCGGCGTCGAGGTCTGCGTCGGCCTTGACGGTTCACCGGCGTCGACTTGAAACTGCTGGAAATTATCCCAAGCGCCAAGACTCCGACCCGCTAAAATGTTCTTCTCTTCGGCCGTCTGCGTCTGTGCGTGCTCCGCCGCATGTCCGCGCCCTCGCCCTAACCTCTAGTTCGAGGCCCACTGAGAAAACCTAGACGGTTCTCATGACAGATTTAGCACAAGACAAAAACCACACCGGGATCCGCATCGCCTATTCTATGTGATTATATTGCACATCATTCCCTCATTGGCATCCCATCAGGAGCGTATGCATTCATCCGTTGATTTCGACATGCATTTCCCTGCACCTAACGTGAAGTACGTAAGTACATACATAACAACCTCAAGCCTGCAGAAATAGTCTCAAACATGATGTGACATCTCATTCCCCAGCGTGTAAGCACTTTGCACAGTGGGCAAATAATACTCGACAATTACGCGGATTGGTATGCAAGTAAGTATGTATGTATACAAGGAGACCCCACTCTTAGGCTGCTAGCTATATCTGCGAACGTGCCAAATGAGATATGGTCCTCGACAAAATCGCATCTCTCTTTTTGTTGACGATAGCCATCAAGAGATTTTTCAGCATGGTAACCCTTTCGGGGACCGTGGTTTTCGCAGCTGTCCGCCCGTACTCGGAAACGAGACCCAAAAGTCTGGCCGAGACGCCAAGTCTATGTTAAAATGAAGCCAAGAAATCCTTTCAGATCTAACGACAAATTGGGAACTGATCTGTGGCGGAGAGAATGTTTTCTCCTGCCATTTGCAGCCATGGCAAAACCCATTCACTTGAACGACTTTGCCCTACCGCTCACCCAGAGTGCTTTATGGGATGTTGAAAGAGACACTTCGTATCAGACAGGCATCTATTAATTATTCCGTCACTACATAGTCTTTCAAGGTGTATTATACACGAGGAAACTCATTCGACTACTTAAGGTCTAGCCCTACCAGCTGCCAACCACTTGTCCTACAATAGTAACTAGCGCACGTTTTTCTCGAACGATCCGCAAATGCAGAAAACATGCCCCCACTCCTCCTGTGGCGTCGTCTTAGCCTTAGACACTCAAGTCCATCTACAGTAATTTCGCACACTCCACCACCAGCTTATCTAGGTATCCACATGTGTTCGCGAACCGAGCGCTTATGCATAGAGAATTAGACATGTCTATTAAAGACAGTAACCTTCCCACCTTTCCCTATGCTATCGTGTTGCACTGTTTTTATTTTCACTTCTAATCTTGTGCCTAATCGGGAAACACACCCCAATCCTTCTAATCCATCGCACCTTTTCTCGAGATCACTTTGATTGGCAACTCGCCACATTTTTTCAACATGATATCTCAAGTCGCTCTTTTCTCACTCGTCGCCAATATGGCCGCTGCGCACATCCTGGATATTCCTACTCGTGTCGGCGACGTCATTGCGCTACCAGAAGCTAGCGTCATCACAGGTTCCATTGACTTCGGCAACAAAGAGTTTGACCGTGGTCACAAGTGTGACACGGACGACGACACTGGCAGCCAGAATGCCGTCTTCATCCTACAAGACGGCGCCTCCATCTCTAACGTTATTATTGGTACCGATGCGCTCGAGGGCGTCCATTGCCTGGGCTCTTGCACGCTGACCAACGTCTGGTTCCGCGACGTCTGCGAAGATGCCATTTCTGTCCTTGGCACTGGTGACGCTCTCATTGTCGGTGGCGGAGCAAGCAATGCTATTGATAAGGTTGTTCAGCACAAGTAGGTTCCCTTTTACCAGTGCAGATAGGAAGCCCGCTAACATAATTATAGCGGCCCTGGAACTGTGACAATCCGCGACTACACCATTGTCAATGCCGGTAAACTCTACCGCTCGTGCGGTGACTGCACCAACAATAGCAAGAAGTCTCCCCGCAAAGTCATTGTCGAGAACGTCAAGGCCTTTGGATTGACCTCGGACTTGGTTGGAATCAACCCCAACTTTGGTGACAGTGCGACCATCAGCGGCTCTTGTGGACAGACCAAGGAGGTCTGCGCAGACTACCAGGGTGTTGACAAGGGTAACGGCAAGAGCCAGAGGCTCAACACCAAGCAAAGCTGCGATGGTCCCCAAGGCAAGCTTGAGAAACTCCCAGAATGTGGTGTGGCTGAGGCACCAACTACCACTGTCACAGCAAGCAGCACCCCGGTCTACAACGTCACAGTGCCTCTCTCCACCTTGATCGTTTCCACTGTCATCACCAACACCTCCGCCATTACCACCCCAACTCAGTAAGGCATCTCCGCAACCCTCATATTGTTCGCATAGCCAATAAACTATCAGGAGCAGCGGGAACTACTACGGCGGCTACGGCGGTGTTCACAGTGACAGCAACAGTGTCTCGCTATTTGGACGCTGTGGTGGCAAGGGCTACACCGGACCCACTACTTGCCGTTACGGCAGGTGCATCGAATTCAACCCATGGTTCTCAATGTGTATCTAAGCTGTATAGGGTGCAGATGCGACGGCCTTTGGACAGGGTATGATGGGGCTTGGCCTATGCCGGGGCTTGCTCCCTTACGGTTTCTCTTCTTCTGACTATATTTTATCCATTGTACATATTTACTTGCCAGCCAATCAATTGCCATCTACTGCCTGAATGATGCTACTGTTATCTTACCCACTTCTGGTGTTGCTTGTTCGCCCATAGGCGTTGATCTCACGTGATCCCCATTACTTGATGTTGATTGTACGACTGCTAAATGGAGGCAGGTGCTTGAGAAGGAATAGTTGCCGCTGGCTGCACGTATGCATCCACTCTGAAGGTTATAATTAATTAATTTTTTTTCGCAGCCCAACATAGCATTTGAATGAGAAATATGAAAAAGACAGTCCGATTCGTAGTCTATACTCAGAAACGGTGCAAACTCTTGGCTATGCAGCTATGCAAGTGAAGGAAGTCATTGGTGGTAAACATGACGTCAATAATTGGCAAGCGAATGCCACCTTCGAGCGACCCCGAGTCACGTTAACTGCCTTTACATAGAAGATTATAGCAACACTACTTTGGCCCGTATACCCGAAGAAATAATGACCCGATTTCATACGGGACGATTGCTTGAGCTGGTAGTATCTGCGGCTCGCCTAGCTATTCTCGTGTCCCCTCACTGTGGAAAGGGTTTGCTGTCTTGGTTTTTCCGACACCAGTCAGCCATACCGAAATGCGGTAGTAGCGTGATGCTAAAACCTGGAGAAATACGATGATCCCTTGCCGGAAGAAGTGCGGAGCCCCACACGACATCTTCCAGGGTTCACGTTGTTGTGGATTCGGGCTATTAACCCCCGCAATCGCTTGGCTGGGAAATAGTTATGGACTTTGACCGGCTATTATATGAAGTCCAAGCAAGCCATTGTCCCCAGCAGCGTCCTTATCCAAGTCTTCCTACGATAAAATCAAAATGGGATTCAGCAAGCTATTTTGCCGTTTTGTGTTGGTTTCTGCAACTACGTCTGCTAAATGGATTACTCCAGGAGCTCGATGGAGAGCGACAGATGGCTCACTCATCAATGCACACGCAGGCGGTGTGATTATGGATCCTGAGTCCGGCAAGTTCTTTTGGTTTGGAGAATACAAAGTTCAAGGACAAGAAGAAGGTGGTGGTGTGAGCGTCTACAGCTCCGACGATCTTGCAACATGGGAACCCCACGGTTTAGCATTGACCCCAATCGAAGACCATTCCTACATTTCGAAGAAGGACATCATACAGAGACCAAAAGTTGCATACAGCAAGGCTACCAACAAGTACCATGTAAGACATTGACATGGTTTCTCTTAGTGGTTCAACTGATCGTTTATAGATGTGGTGGCATGCCGACAATTCAACATACGGCAAGTTGCTCCAAGGTTTTGCCGTTTCCGACAACATCACCGGGCCCTATATTTTTGTCGATGCTACAGCGCCTCTTGGAAACTGGTCGCAAGATTTCGGCATGTTTGTAGACCAAAAAGATGGACGTGCATACGCCCTTTACTCCAATGGCGACCGCCTCGAAGGACGCGACGTTTATCTCACATCCTATAATGATAATATAACTGCTCACGACGAGGTCATCCACCGTTTCGACAAATACGACCTAGAGGCTCCCAATATCGTACAGACAGATCAAAGCTACTTTGCCCTCATGTCGCATAAGACGGGCTATCGGCCAAATAGTAAGATGCGATTCCCTCTTGGTGTATGCAAAAAAAACACTAACTTTACCAAGATGTAGTTGCATTCCGCGCAGAATCTCTTTCTGGTCCGTGGTCGCAGCCCTTCACAATTGCGCCATTGAATACGCGCACGTACAACTCCCAGTCAGGTTTCAATCTCCGTATCAACGGTACCAAGAAGACGACCTACATCTACATGGGGGACCAATGGGATTCCATCTCGTTGTGGGAATCAAGGCAAGGAACTCGAAAGCTATGAATTGAGAAGGATAGAGTGCTGACAACTAACAGGTACATCTGGCTTCCACTTGAAATCAACGAGGAAGAAAAATCCCTTAAACTTGTGTGGCATGATGTCTACGATTTGGATGTAAAAACTGGCGAAGTGACACCCATCGAAGGCACTATCTACTACAACAAGGATGCGACCACAACTGGAAATGCATGGCACCAGGAAGCCAAATTCGCAAGTGACAAAGTCATTGTCACTGGTATCTATGGCAATGACAGCAAAGTCACCTTCCACAGCATTGAAGGCAGTGGCAAACCTCAGTGGGTATCGTTCTACTATCAAAACACGGACGATATGGGCTTTGGTGACCAACCTGGTGGCACTCCGGATCGTATCAATGGAACTTGGCAGCTTCGTCGCATCTCCAGCGTCATTGTCAACAACAAGAATGAGGAGCTCCAGACATTGTTCCAAAGAGATACTCACAAGGGAATTATTCTGAGCACGCCACTCATGCTCGAATTGGAGAAGGGAAGTCACAACACCATTACCATCGGCGGTCTCTACAACGGCAAAGATTACAAGGGCGCAGATATTGACCGTATTGTAGTCTACCCGCCCGAAAAGTGATAGGGGGCTTTCAGGTCCTCATAAGTCATGAAGACTGTAAATATAATATTTTGATGAAATTCTATCAAAGATTATGGATAAAAAACACAAGCTACGTCTCTCACTTGTCTATGATATAATTCCTCAAGCACCGGTCTAATCGCCAAACAACAAAATGCTGATAGTGCTCGTTCATTTCTAAAGATCATGACATCGTTGATCTACGCACGCAAAACAGAATGATCCAAAACGCCACCCGCATGGCTCATCTATGTTCATCGTAATCTATGCCCATCCTATCCGATACAGATTGTATCCGCTCTCATCGCCCCTCCCAATGCCCCTCCTCTTCTCAACAAACTCCTTTTCCAGTATGCGGAAAACCATACCGCTTGCATTCTTGGGACACTTTTTAAGAACAAAAGCGGACTCAACAGTGTCGGGAATACCTTCGAACTTGCCCGTCTTGCGCACCGTGACCATTAGCCAAAAAGTGCCATGCAGAGTCAGCATATGCGCAGCACAATCGCGTAGCCAAGCAGCATGTTCGGGTGCATAGACGACATCAGACGCGATGAGGAGATTGGCAGTTGCTTTCAGAGCTTGAGGTGGCTGTGCCCAATCCAGAATTGCAGTCGACACAGGCGGTGATGCATCGGTGCAATTCGAGGGAAAGTTGGTTTTGATGTTGAGTTTGCAATTCTCCAGGACGGCGGGGTGGTAATCAGTCGCCGCGATGCCACCATCGTGAATGTTGATGGTGGGAAGGAGCTTTGCTAGTACCAAACTGACGAGACCAGTTCCTGCGCCCAACTCGGTAATCTTGGGCGCGGGCGCGAGGTCTGATGGATCCAGTGCGAATCGCTTAGGATCGGCGCACATCATGCTACTAAGGACGATGCTGGCACCCCAGGATTGGAGCCCAACAGCGGTGTGGTCCGTACTTGAGAGAGGTGCATCGTTGAGTGTGACTTGGATTGCTTCTCCAGAGGGCATGGAAAAGCTGAAGTCGCGGGTTAGTGCCTCGTCTTCGTCACTGTTGCTGGATTCGAATAAACTCGAAAGAATAAAGGCAGCATCGTCGACGAAGCTCTCGCGAGTCTCTTCATCTATGTCCATTTCCTCTGAATGCGCAAGAAGCGAATTTAGCCATTGCGTGGTGAAAGTGCGTTCAAATGGGTCGGCACGTAGAGCAGTGGTCAGCTCCTCCAGACTCGTCTCTTGGTCGTCTTCGTCCTCGTCCTGAGAGGCATAGCCGGAATCAACAGGGGCTGGTGGCGACGTGATTGATTGCTGATCTCGCTTGGATACTGGCGTGGAAATGACAGTCGGTAAGCGTACGGGACAATACAAGGCCCGCAAATGCTTCAGCGCCGAAGCGATCTGGACTTCTGGCAGGGAAACTAGCAAACGAGCGGGTGGTAAGATGCTCGAAGGCGGCAGACAACTGCCTGTGAGGCTGCCACTCATTTGACGGCTCTCGCTAAGGAACGAAGGACGAAGAGGGTAACGCGCGCGCAGACGGGAAACTAAAAGGAAAGAATGTGGAGAGGGAAAAGAACCGGAGACGACGCGGGGAAAAAAGGGTCTATCGTGAGTCTGAAGGCGAACGATAAGAAGGATAGCATGATAATACTGGGTTTAGCCTCACGCTCGGGCAAATGCCGCTATTTTGAGAAGTTTTCACCGCCTGTCATATTGCACCGTGGGCGTATGTGCGGATCACGATGTATTGTGGTGAGAAAGATTACGATGGGAATTTGCCGTGGCATTTTCTACTGGTCCAGAGATCTCGATAGCTTTTGAAGCATGTGCGCAGTGAACTATTGGCTCCCCTCACGATGCGTGACTGGAGTAATGTGGGATTTTGTGTCAAATGGTAATCGCCACGTGGGTCGCTAGAAATCAGCCTCATCGACGCTACGGCCAGAGTCGCTTAGCGTATATGGACCCTCTGGTACAAACGGCTTGCAGCCATGGATTCCCCTATCAATGTACGGTCAACTCCGGCGAAGGCCATTTGGATAATGTCGCGGAACGGCAAAAGGCTTCTGAAACATCTTGGTGTGCCAGATTGGGAACTTGTTGACAGTCCGTGGATTGCAGCGCTAGTGGCTTGGAAGGCTAATGCTATACAGAACGGCCGAAGTCCTCAGCATCCGACATAACGGTCAGGATCCTATTGCTTACATCCCGGAAATACCTGCGATAACTAACGTCGTAGATAAGCGAGCGTCGCACCCCACCAACTTTGCACACCTCTATAAGCGCGTAGCTACACCATATTATAATTGTGTTGCACGCATAGGTGCAGTGAGAAAACTGGATGTTGTTGTTTACCGCACGCGTACGTGCGGTGAATTGATGTGTGTGTTGTGTGTGTTGTGTGTATAATATGTCTTCTGTGGTGCTCTCTACAACTGTCTTCTGTACACGACCATTGCAGGGGCTTGTTACATGTAGAATATCGACATACATCGGCTGTAATCCATGCCGATATATCCTGGCATAGTATCGACCGTAATTCATGCCGATATATCCTGGCATAACATTGGATGTAATTCATGTCGATATATCCTTGCATAGTTTGTGACATTTATTAACTCAGCAAAAAGTAGAATTACTCTTGCTTTTCAGGCCTATCGTACGGGCCAGTTTAAGAGCATTCGACGCGCTGCTGCTGTCTATAATGTTCGTTTTTAGCGGCTTTCTGATCGGCTGAAGAAAATCACATTTCGGCCCCAAGCATCCCTAAACCGCCATAAGCTTACTATAACTAAAGAGCAAACAATCGTACTGTCCGAACCTAAATCAGGCACTGAGGGAGTGATCGCGTGACTCCGGTTCCCCACGGATACTTGTGCACGGACCCAGGAGTAGATCAACCCTTTTTCCTTTGAACGTAGAACAGAGATAGCAATGAACCATAGTTACTTGCCACCCCCACCTACCCGCACGCTGTGTACACCGTGCAACTAGCTGTATTGACTTAGACATCTTGCTAACACCAAGCACTGGCTAGCCAATAGAGTCCATTCAACACGTACGATATATCCTTGACCTAGACTCACGAGGATTTGCTCACCGACTGTACGAAGTAGCAGATATGGCAGAGAAACTACTGCGCGTACGAGATGGCCAACCTTTAGACAAGAACTGGGCAAAGCGATTTATATCGCGTTCGGACAAGCTTAAAACAGCTTTCAATCGAGCAAAAGACCGCCAGAGAATACAGCAAGACGATCCGGAGGTTATTAACGTGTAGTTTAAGCTCATACGACAGACAATTGAGAAATATATGGTTCATTCAGACGACATCCACAAATTTGATGAAATTGGCTTTCAGATGGTCGTAATTGGCTCAATGAAGGTAGTTACAGGTTCAAAATGTCATACGAGACCTACTTTTTTTCAGCCAGGCAATTGCGAGTGGGTTACAGTCATTCAGAGCCTCTGCGCTGCGGGATACGCTACCCCGCCATTCATTGTCTACAACGGACGCATCTACATCTCTGCATGGTACGAAGAGGTATATATATCGTACGATTGTCTGCTCTTCAGTTATAGTAAGCCTGCCGCAGTTTGGGGTTACTTGAGGTCGAAAAGTAAATTTGTTAAGCCGATCACAAAGGCGTTGAAAAGGTATATTATAGGCAGCAGCAGCGCGTCGTATAGTCTTAAACTGGCCTGTACAAAAGGTCTGAAAAGCTAGAATAACTCTTCCTTCTTGCTGAGTTTGAAAATCCTTATGTTGTTGATGCATAGTGTTTCGTACGTGAAGTTCGCAATGCCAAGAAAAAGTGGCCGGCTCAGTGGTCTCTTACGTTAATACAATAGATTAAGCAGTATCTAGAGTATTCTTTTTTATATATGTACGTGACTTATGGCTAGTCTCTTTGCACCTGCTGCAGCGCGTAAGAGCCCGGCGGCTGATACCTGATCGCTCTCCTCCCGGACGCTCCTCACAAGCAATCTGCTTATCAGCCTCGCGTTGAGCGATTATATCCTCGCCATCTCCCTTTGTAAGCACGCCAAGCCTTTGTATCCGCTTCGTATCACGATGCCTACGCCTTGTGGCTGGCTCATTAGCCTTCTCAAGGCTGGCGATTCGATCGAGTATTAGCTCAGCCGAATGCATCATTATCTTTGCTCCCTTCTTAAGTCGACCGATCGCAGCAATAATCTGAGCTGGTGATGAGCTTTTATGAAGTTGTACGCGGTTACTTATTAGCGTTGATTGAGCTTCAAGCTCGCGTATATTACTTGGCATACAGGCTTGCCAGAGAGCTTCTGCTGGCGTAGCTGGAGGAGAAGGCGTACGCAGCTGCACGTCAAGCTTCGATAGAACAGCGTCTGGTTGGAGAGAAACAAGGCCTGCACCTCGAAAAGCTGAGCAGATATTGGCTGACGTGAAGGATAGACCGAACGCTACCTTGAACGCTGGTAGAAACTCGAGCTTAGTGATGTGGTTGATATGGTGGCGGATCAGGCTCTTCGTCTCACGGCTGTACGCGTGCTTTAGCGGCGAGAAGCAGTCAACGTCAAGAGGCTGGAGTAGGTGAGACGAGTGAAGCGGTATGCAGAGCGTGTGGATGTTGTTCTCCTTGCAAAACTCTTGGAACTTGAGAGATTGGTGGCTTTCATGGCCGTCAAGTATAAGCAGGCGAGGTGTACCGACAACGCGAGTCTTTGTGTGAGCGTCAAAGTGCTTTAGTCATGCAACACTTAGTTCGTTGTTCGTTCAGCCATTGTAACTGACTGCGATTGCCCAGTTGCGTGGTATATCTGCTTCCTCGTACCAGGCAGAGAGATGATACTGGCCAGCAAAGATGAGAAACGGTGGGACTGCCCAGCCAGTTGCGTTGATTGCAGCGATCAACGTCACCCATTCACGATTGCCTGGCTGAATAGTCTTTGACCGGCCTCTTCTTTCTGACGCTGTAATAATAAGCTGAGTCGTGATCTTGCCTATCATAAAGCCAACTTTGTCGAAGCTGTAGACGTCCTCATCACAGATGTCGTATTTGGCCTGATGAAGTTAGCTGGCCGCTTCTGCACAACCTGTCCAGCGCCGCGCGCAGCTAGCAGCTTATTAGCCATATCGCGCATAGCAGCGTAGGTAGGCGCAGATCCACGTAGATATAGGTCAAGCATATGATCAACTATCACCTCCTTTTCTAGCTTAGTGAGCTTCTTTGAGTTGGGCTGGCAATTGCGTCGCGCACGCTTCACAGCGCGTCAGTCAATCAGCGTTGATTTTGGAATATCAAAAGCTACAGCAGCGCGTCGAATACTCTGGATTTGGTTCTTACCTAGAGAAGAGAAGGCAAGCTGAATATCTGCCTCGCGAGAAATTGATTGAGAAACGTCGCTAAGAGACATTATTCATAAAGGTAAGGCGGGTGATTAAAGTTGGTGGGGTGACCGACTCGCTTACCCGCCACGTTAGATGTCCTTCATGAGATTAATTCGGGGGGTGATAACAGAATCGCTACCAAACAACGATTGCCCTCCGTGGCCGATCCTGTTGTAATTAGAAGAAATTGGGTTGGAAAGAAAAAGAAATTGGATGACAGTAATCTTCATTAATCGAATAGGCTCGTTTAGCATCTTGATAGCAAAAAAAAACAGAATCAGCTTAATCTTCATTCTCACCGATGCGCATCTGTTGATAGTTGATTTGCGGCCAACAATGAACGAAAAAGCCAAGGTTGCAATCGTAATGGCTGATATTGACATACTACTGAGGCGTTTTCTCAATGGATGGCTTTAGATTGATCGTCTTCGTGAAAAGGGTCGCTCATCTTGAATAACAGAAAAGGTGTAGCAGCGGTACACGTGACCAAGGGTTCCGTTGATTTGTAGCGTTAATTCCACTTCGGAACGCGAAATCCAGTAGGATACTACATGTTTTTCCTAAACCTCTACCTGTTTCTCATACCTCGCGCAATGTCCCATCGGACTCATGCCTCGCGCTAAAGCACTCGTCATAATGCCGCATGTCTGCCACGCCAAAACCCCGATTTTATGCCTCACACATCAACACCCTTTCTGCGACGCAGAAGCACCCTGGCTTGCCGGTCAGGATACATATCTCCGTCTACAGTAAAATTTTTCGGGCGTGGTGGACATTGTCGTGATGGGAACTGCCAGTCGTACAACAGCAGGAGTTGCGAGAGCACTAGTTTGATCTCATTGGCGACAAACGATCTTCCAGGACAAGCATATTTTCCGTAACCAAATGCCATGTGCTCAGAATCACTCATGGCAAAGGTATAACGCTGGCTATTTTTAAGGTCCTTACGTAACTTTGCATAACGATAGGGATCGAAAGTTGTTGGATCCCCACCGGGGACCCGTATCGGGTCGTTAAGGATTGCGTTCTGTGGTACTGCGATGCGGGTACCGGCTGGGAGATGCACTCCATTTGACAGAGTGAGAGCTTTTGGAAGGATGCGGTTGAAGGTCATGAGGAAAACGGGACTTTGTCGCTGCGATTCTTTGAGCAGGCTGTCGAAAAGGTGGAGTTCGTCAAGTGCGCTCTTAGTCCAGCTACTGTTCTGCCACTGCGGCCCTTGAAGGACATCGACGATTTCGGAACGAATCTCAGGGATGAGCTGAGGTCGAGCGCACAAGTCGTAGAGGGCTTGGGCCATTGTCAATGCTGTTGTATGAATTGCCGTCAAACTTAAAAGTAGAGTCAATTGGGCAAGATTTTCAATTTTCCGCTCTTTGGAATTCGCCGCGTCGAGTAACCATTGTAGGACATCTTGAGAAGCTGTTGGCGCATCGACCCTTTCGCGCTCTGCGACCAGTTCGCCAACAATACGCACAGCATCTTTAACGTTGCGATGAAGCTGTCGATATGACGGTAGCATCGGAGCAATAATTGGGCGTAGAATCTTTGGAACAAAGCGCAGAATGGTCCCCGTGATAAATAAATTCTCTGTATATTGTGCTGTTGTTGAGAGCCAGTCTTCGTCACGACAGCGATCCGGACCAATCCAAACGCGTGCAACCAGCCGAGAAATTATACGTGGGAAGACAGTCATCAAGTCCAGCTCTACCCAGTCTTCACCATCGCATGGGGGAAGTTCTTTCTGTAAAGCATATTGCAACTCATCCCGGACGACAGGAACCAAGGTGCTGAGATTTGGTGTCAATTTCGTCTGCAAAACGCGAGTCTGCACGTCGCTTTCCTCGAATATAGTTCCATTCACCCAGTCTCCAGCAAAGTCGTCGATAAAAGGCTTCACAGAGCGCACAGCATCGTTGGTGAGGGCTCGAATCTCATTAAGATACTTGTTATCGCCAACAACGACCACATCTGCTCCCACACGGCGGAGCACGAACAAGTCTCGATACTTGGACAATTTTTAGCGAGCTTCAATCATTTATGCCAGTACTGGCCCCCCGGAAAAGCTACTTACCTTTTCGTATCCTTCCTTGATCATTGACCTACTTCCGCGGATGAAACGCAATCGTACAAGCCATTGAGGCTCCCAAAAAATCCTATGTCCGACAACAGGAAGTCCAAATTTGGTGCGATTCGTGTTTAGGGCGTATATTAAGTAAATGCATATAGCAGGTACTATAACAAAAGAAAGAAGAAAGTGTACACCTGCCAGCGTTGGAGCCGTGATAACTTGTATGTTGTTTAGTGTGTAATTCATAATTTTCTGTGTTAGTTACTAGATTTACAATTAAGAATTTTCAAAGACGTAAATCGCTAAACAGCTTGGAATAACACTATCGCGAATGGCGCTTTGTGTGAAAAGCAAAGAAAGCTGAGAGGAAGCAGACTAACAGCTTCGGAGTCCGTAGTCTTAGTGCCGGGCTATATTAATTAAGTATCCTATTTCGAACAACATCATATCGAATAGCAGAGAAAGCTGAGAGGAAGCAGACTAACAGCTTCGGAGTCCGTAGTCTTAGTGCCGGGCTATATTAACCAAGTGTTTTACCGCGAATAGCACCGTGACGAATAGTACTATGGCGGGTAGCACCGGAAGCTAGAAGCAAGTAGACTTGTAGCTTAATAAAATTAAAGTTCAGTAAACAGTGCTATATATAAGAGAACAAACACTTTTTAAAAACAGACTTATTACTAATTAAATCCATAGACATTGTTTATCTATAACCTTAGATAGCGCTTTGGTTTGCCTTCTCGTAGTCGAGCTCAGACACCTCCTCGTGCCATTTACAATCTAGATAGCCGTGTTAGTATCTTAGTTATATAGCTAAGTAAATAACTAACCACCTAACGAGATTGCTGTATGGACCATAACCGTATGTCCAGTAGCACCATGCCAATGTTTTTCGCCACCTGGAATATAGACTACATCTCCAACCTGTAATCGTCTTGGCTCCTGACCTTCAGAGCATATAAGTCCGGTCCCGGCAATAATTGTTAATACCTGGCCTTTTTCGTGAACGTGCCAGTATGATCGAGCGCCGGGTGCAAAGCTAACATTCCCACATGCGGTACCGTCTTCTGAAAAGAAAATTGGATCGAAGTAAACTGATCCAGTGAACGGACCGTTTAGCTGTTTGGAAGAGGATTCGGGCAGATGTGACGATCGAATGAGCTGCATGGTGATCTGGTAATGTTTACAAGTTTGGAAGTGACGAGTAATAATTATATTCGTAGAGAAGATTATCGTTGATATTTTATTTTCTTCTATCGCGTGTGCTCACCACGCCTTAATATAGTCCCTTGTTCCTCATTCTAGTTAGAATAGCAACATAGGGATTATCGGCACTATCGTGCACAGGGCAGGGTCTGGACCTTCATTTGCAACAACTCGCTACGCGCGGATCATAACAGATTTGGTCTGAACCCAGTCCAGAAGTCCGGCCTCTCCGTTCTCGAGACCCACGCCGCTCTCTATCCCACAGGTTAGTAAGAAATAGCGTATTAATGCAAAAGAGGTAAGACCTACGTTTCCACCCTCCATACGTGGTATGAAGGGACCAGGGCCCTTCGTTAACACCTACACAACCAGCTTCGAGCAGATTGGTAAACCGAAAGGCTCTTCCAAGATCGTTTGTCCAGACATACGCACGAAGCCCATATTCAGTGTCATTCGCGAGTCTCAAAACCTCGTCGTCGTCTTCGAAGGGAAGAACCACCAGTACAGGCCCAAAGATTTCCTCTTTTAGAATTCGAGCATCTGGAAAAGGATCCACAAATATCGCCGGCCGCAAAAAGCAGCCTGGACCTTGAACAGGTTCCCCACCTCTGAGCAGGGTTGCCTCTTTCTTTCCTTGCTCAATATACTGCAATACCCTTTCTCGTTGACGATGATGGAAGAGTGGTGAGCTCCATGTGCCGTCCTCTAGCGGATCTGAACCTAGATTGTCGTCATAGCTTTGGACCAACGACTCAATCTTAGGGAGCATTTCCTTGAAGATCGATTTGTGTATATAAACTCGCGTGCCCAATGTACATCCTTGTCCATTGAGTGCGAGGAACATCCCACAATGTTTCGCGGCCTTGTCTAGATCCGCGTCCGGAAAGACAATGATGGGCGACTTGCCACTGAGCTGCAGAGTTACGTTTTTAAGATTTGATCGAGCAGCCGCAATTTGCACCTCACGTCCTACAGCAAGAGAGCCAGTAAAGCTGATTTTGCGAATCTTCATGTGCTCGGCGAGAGCCTTGCCGACGGAGCCGTCTCCTGTGACACAGTTGATGACTCCAGGTGGTATTCCAGCTTGAATAGCCAGCGATACAGCGAAAAGAGTGGAGAAAGGATTCAGCTCGCTGGATTTCACCACCACTGCGTTACCGGCTGCTAGGGCTGCTGCAACCTTCATGCAGTAGCAGACTAAAGGGCCGTTGAACGGGAGTACCACGGCGCAGACTCCATAAGGCTGTCGGATCATGTACTAGAAGAAACAGGCAATTAGTAAGTGGTACCATTGATGTTCCCAACTCTAGCTAAACTCGCGCGAACTTACTTGTACATGATCCTCTTCCCTTTCCACTATTCTGCTATCGAGGGCAAATGTCAAGCCTGCAAAATCTAGTGACACGCTCGAGTCAGCATCAGAAACATAGTTTGTCCTAGATTTTGCACTCACAAGTAAGTGCTTCAACAGCATGGTCGATTTCGAACATGCTGAATTTGCGGGTTTTCCCAGTAAGTATAGCCTCAAGCCAGAAGATCTGCTCCGCATGCTCTTTAACCAGCTTTCCATATTTTAGCAACGCATCTCGACGTTCAGCCTTTCAAAAGACATCTTGTCAGTCAACCTCACTTGGCTTACGGAACTGGATTTCCCTGACCTTACTTAAGGATTGCCATTTCTTAAGACCCGTAGCTGCGCTTTCAACTGCAATTTCCACGTCGTCCTTGCCAGCCCATTGGACATCTTGCAAGACCGAATTAGTTGTTGCACAGTATTAGGAATGAACAATCAATTACGTCACGTACCTTCACATATCACCTGATCATTTACGGCCGAGACGTAGCACTGTGTGTTGTTGCTTTTGCTTGTAGTCCATTGTCCGTCAATGAAAAGTTTGCGAGGAATATGGTAACGATTAAGATCAAATGAGATCGATGGTCTCGATGAGCTGTTGACCTGTGGAAGTATAGACATTCTACGGGTACGATTAAGTTATGCAATATTTGCCACAATTGGTGTTTCCTGGCTGTAGTATAAGTATCGGCTTACATCTTCTGTTCACGGACAGTTTCAAGGCTTTGGACTCTGGACAACAATTCGGCCCTATTGTATCCTAGCGATGATTTCGGGACTGGAAAAACTTGCAGGGGACACCCTGCTCTGCGCTTATGTTCATGAATCGTAGGCTAACCACGCGTTGGATCGAGAGCTAGTCGGCGGTTCTACGTCGTAGCCTAGCTGTTTTGTACCCTGTAGGTAATACTTGTTAACTGAGTATCTTATCGCGAATAGCAAAGGAATCCAGGAGGGAGTAGGCTAATAGCTTCGGAGTCCGTAATCGGAGTCCGTAAGCTTAGTGCTTGGTTATATTAACGAAGTATCTTATCGCGAATAGTTAAGGAAGTGTCAGAATGTTATAACGTGTTTCACCACCGAGCGGCGCAGTCTCCCCACCAAAACAACGTCGCAATAGTTCCTACGCAACACCACCATAGTTTTCTTAATTGAGTAGAATAAGTTATTGTTCTTTAGACGCGTCGCTATCCTATGTATTCTCCAATTCTGCTTGGCAGGTGCGAGAGTTGTGTCCAATTTGGCTGCAACGTCCGCAGTGCCGTTCACTGCGTACCCTCTTCGCAGGCGTTGCACCATCATTACAGCTACCACCCTCTGCCTCGGCGATCTGATCAGCTACCTGATCAACTTTCTGGGACCCCTCTGCCTGTACGTAGCGCCGCTTGCGAGTTTTTTGCTTTGTTGCTTCATTAATCGTAGCTTCAAGGCGATCAAGCTTCTCCTGCATAAGCACCATATTATATACTATCTGCTGGGCTCCCTTACCTAACTGCTGTATCTGCTCTTTGAGAGAACTTGTAGGAGGCCCTTGCTGGACTTGCATGCGGTTTCGAATAAGCGTAGCCTGTGCCTCCATTTCGCGCGCGTTACGTGGCGTTTTCGGGTCCCAGATATTACTCTCTTGCGCTGGAGTTGGCGTACGCAGCACGACGTTAAGCTGTGATAAAACAACGTGATAATCGTATGGCGTAAGCCCAACACCTCGAAACCCTCTGCAGAAATTTTCTGATGTAGTAGCTTTATAATAAGCCTTTTTAAACGCTGGTAGTAAGGTTTCTTTGCTGATATGGTGGATGCGATTGCGTGCCAAGACCGAGATAGCGTCGCCGTATGCGCGCTTCAACGGCGAGAAGCAGCCTACATCAAGAGGTTGTAAGAGGTGCGACGAATGGGGAGACATAAAAAGGAGGATTGTCTTCTCTTCGCAGAGATCTCGGAAATCCACTGAGCAGTGGTTCTCATGGCCGTCAATAATGACCAGCCTATGCGTCCCCACAGAGCGCGCATGGGAATCGAAGTGATAAAGCCAGTCAAGCGCTAGATCATTGTTCGTCCAGCAGGTAGGACTAATTTGAATCACCCAGTCGCGTGGTAGATCCTCGGTGAACCAAGTGGAGATTAGAACCTTGCCTGTTGCGTCAACGCCTTGTATCAGCGTAACTCACTCACGATTGCCTGGCTGGATCTTCTTTGATTTCCTTGGTTTATCTGAGCCCGTGACAGCTGATTATGATAAATCCTTGCCCATAATGAAGCCAGTCTCGTCGAAGTTGTAGATATCTTCGTCCACAATATCATACTTCGCCTTCGTATTCTGGACTAGCTCGAGCCAGCTCCTAATAAGCGCTGGACCTTCACAGACAGCTCGCTGACAAAAATATGGGCAGCTTTGGCGCGTACGCAGCTCAGGACTGCGCTGCACAAACCTATCTACCCCCCAGTTCTTGCCAACCTCTTCCCCGCCACGCTCCTGGAGCAGTCTGTTAGCCATATCTGGCACGTCATCTCTTCCATAGGGTAGTTCACGCTCTGCCTCAACTACTACACGCCTAGTAATAGTCTCCTTTTCTAGTTTTGTTAGGCGCTTACAATTAGGCTCGCAATCGCGTCGGGAGTGCTTTCCGTCGCGTCATCGGCGTATTGTTGTTTGTGGTACGTTATAGACTTTTTCAGTGCGTCGAATGCTTTGAATTTGATTTCTAATAAGCTCAGAGACTACTAATTGCACATCAGCTTCAGTATAACTCTTCTGGGGTTGTGGTTGTTGAGACATCACACTTTGTCATTGCAATGTTGTTTTGCTGGGGAGACTGCGCCACTCGGTAGTGAAACACGTTAACTAAGAGATATGATTTGTTATCTCACTCTACACGAGGTCCAGGAATGTCTTTGAACGTGACACTTCGTGCACGTTAGCGGCACGCGTTGACGTCGCTGACTACCCTCAGCCTGCCGAGCAGCTGTCATCACTCTTTCTACCTCTGCCGCCATCTGCTGAGCCTGCTGCACCTAGAGTACCCCACGCTGATCACTTTCTTCTGACGAGCGCCTAGTTAGCCTTCAATCTCCCATCCCCTCGTCAAGGAGAGAATCCTTCTTGTCACTGATAACAATTTCACGGACTACTGCTTTTAGTCAGCTCATCCTAATCTAGGCCGACTCAAGAGAATTATAGCTCAACCCTATATAACATCCGTAAGGATTCGTCTCTATATAACGTACTTGACCATCGAGCCGGCCACTTTTTCTTGGCATTGCGAACTTCACGTACGAAACACTATGCATCAACAACATAAGGATTTTCAAACTCAGCAAGAAGGAAGAGTTATTCTAGCTTTTCAGACCTTTTGTACAGGCCAGTTTAAGACTATACGACGCGCTGCTGCTGCCTATAATATACCTTTTCAACGCCTTTGTGATCGGCTTAACAAATTTACTTTTCGACCTCAAGTAACCCCAAACTGCGGCAGGCTTGAAGAGCAGACAACCGTACAGTATATTCTTTACCAAAAAATGCGAGGATTTGCCCCCCGACTGTGTGAGGTAGCAGATATAGCAGAGAAACTACTGCGCGTACGAGGTGGTCAGCCTTTAGGCAAGAACTGGCCAGAGCGATTCGTATCGCGTTCAGAAGAGCTCAGAACAGCCTTCAATCGAGCAAAGACCGCCAGAGAATACAGCAAGACGATCCGGAGGTTATTAACGTGTAGTTTAAGCTCATACGACAGACAATTGAGAAATATATGGTTCATTCAGACGACATCCACAAATTTGATGAAATTGGCTTTCAGATGGTCGTAATTGGCTCAATGAAGGTAGTTACAGGTTCAAAATGTCATACGAGACCTACTTTTTTTCAGCCAGGCAATTGCGAGTGGGTTACAGTCATTCAGAGCCTCTGCGCTGCGGGATACGCTACCCCGCCATTCATTGTCTACAACGGACGCATCTACATCTCTGCATGGTACGAAGAGGTATATATATCGTACGATTGTCTGCTCTTCAGTTATAGTAAGCCTGCCGCAGTTTGGGGTTACTTGAGGTCGAAAAGTAAATTTGTTAAGCCGATCACAAAGGCGTTGAAAAGGTATATTATAGGCAGCAGCAGCGCGTCGTATAGTCTTAAACTGGCCTGTACAAAAGGTCTGAAAAGCTAGAATAACTCTTCCTTCTTGCTGAGTTTGAAAATCCTTATGTTGTTGATGCATAGTGTTTCGTACGTGAAGTTCGCAATGCCAAGAAAAAGTGGCCGGCTCGATGGTCAAGTACGTTACGTACCGTGCCGAACGCCGGTGTACCCGCGGATGGCCGTATGCCCGCTCCACCCCACCACCCACCTGATCGCGCCGCAACCAGCCCAAATGGAGCCTATCGAAGCTGCGCTTGCAGCTATCACTGCTTTCGAGCTCGGATAAAATATTGTATATGCGCAGATCGCTAAAAGATTTGGTGTTGACCATGGAACGCTCGCGCGGCGGCATCTCATAGAATATATAGATCGACTTACCGCACGCGGCATCGCAACTAGTGAAAGCTTTGTTTGGAGCTTTGCTTCAGAGATCGCGCAGAAAGAGATTAGTTACCATTGGGTTGATCGCTTTGTTCAACGCTATCCAGATCTTCTCCAGGCAAAACAGGCCATGCCAATGGATCGCAATCGCCACCGAGCTGATTCAGAACGTAAATACTGTCTCTATTTTGAGCTTCTGCGCCAAAAAATTACCAACTATAAGATTGAGTCGTCGGTATATATACAATATGGATGAGAAGGGCTTCATGATTGGAGTCCAATCGCGCTCAACGAGGATCTTTTTTAAAGCCTCTCTTCAGTCTAGATCAAGAAAGACTATGATCCAAGATAGCAATCGAGAGTGGATTACGCTGATAGCTTGTATATGTGCTGATGGATCTCATCTAGATCCAAGCATCATCTATTCAAGCCAATCTGGATCGATCCAAAACTCGTGGTTGCAAGGCTTTGATCCAGAGATCCACTCCGCCCGAATCGCCACATCGGCTACTGGCTGGTCAAACGATAGTATCGGGCTCCAATGGCTCAAACAGATGTTTGATCCTGCTACCAAGCATAAGGCTCGATCTTCTTACCGATTACTATTCATGGATGGGCATCACTCTCATCTCACGATGGAGTTTATTGACTATTGTGATCAGAATAAGATCTTGATCGCAATATACCCACCTCATGCGACTCATACGCTGCAGCCGCTCGACGTTGGGCTGTTCAAGCCGCTCTCCACTGCCTATTCGAACGAGCTATCGAGCTTCATGGATAGGTGCCAAGGGCTGCTGCCTATCACCAAGTCCCATTTCTTCCCACTGTTCTGGAACGCCTGGCAGGCATCATTCAAGGAATTGACGATCCTCCGAGCCTTTGAAGCTACCGGTATATCGCCGTTCAATCCAGAAGTAATACTCCAGAAGTTTAAGCCAGCAGCTCACCAGAGCGATAGCGATTCGTCCGCGCTCAGTGCTTCAGATTGGAGAAAGATCCGAGAGCTTGTTGATCGCGCGGTTAGTCAAAAAGAGAACAGGAAGATCTCACAGCTTAACCGGACGATTATGAAGCTTACTACCCACTCAACGCTTATTCAGCAAGAAAACAGGAAGCTGCGAGAAGCTCTAGTTGGTGAGCGCCAGCGGAAGCAGCGCTCACAGCCTGGCGCGCTTGAGCTGCCCGAAGATTATCATGGTGGAGCTAGTTTCTGGTCGCCGCGGAAGGTGCGAGAAGCTCGCAGCCTCTACGAGCAGAAACAGCGTGATCGTGAGATACTACAGCATCAAAAAGCTATTGAGATCCAAGCTAGGGAGGAGGCAAAGCTGCTTAAAGCTCAAGAGCTTGATACACGGCGTCGCGCGCGAGCAGAGGCGAGGCTACTGCGGGCGAAGCAGAAAGCTGATGAAGCTACTGAGCGAGCTGCTCGCCAAGCTGCCCGTAGAGCTGCAAAACGACTAGAACAAACTCTTAAAACTTCCCAGAAGGGTAAGAAAAGAAGCTTCAAAACTCATACAAAGCCTATATCAAAAAAAATTAGTGCTAGCCGTAGTGGTAGTAAGCAGCCACACGGTCGCTCAACAGCTCCATCAACACCGCGATCACGGCGCGGCCGCGATATCAAGTTACCAGCCAAGTATTAATGGATAGATTATTGCAATACTATTTCTGTATCTCGACACCAAGAAATCTCGCAATAACAGCTGTTTAATGCTACTCTACGGCCTCAACTTTTTGGTGGTTTTGATGGGGCAGATCGGGCATGTGGCCGTCCGAGGCACATGACCGTCCGGCACGGTACGTGGTCAGTGCGTGCAACAGTTCACCTAATGCAACACTATCTGCCCCACTGTTGAATGGGCTCTGTAGCTAGCTAGCATAAGCATGAACCGGGTGCAAACAGCAAGGTACGAAGCATGTGCGCGTGGGGCTAATGAGGGTTTGCACGAATGCAGAAAGGCTGCCAAAAAGACAGGTGTGTATTCAAAATTCTTCTTCTTTGTCAATGTCGTCTTCGTGCGAATCATTTTCACCATCTTCAGCTTCACCTTCAAAGTCCAGGATGTATGCCTTCACATCCTCGTGCGAAGGGGCTTCTTGGCAGAGTCCTTCGTATGCCGTAACATACTGGCGTTTCGCGCGAGATTGATCAGATCTTGGATGATTGGATGACCAACAACCTTCCTTGTGGCACACAAAGCATCTTTTGATTGTATGAGATCCAGGTCTTTGATACTTGCCAGATGGTTTACCTCTGCCTCTAGTTCATCCTCTCGGGAATCTTCTAGAAGAAGAGTTATTCGTATGGGATGCGGATCTATATCTGTGATCTGTGTAGTACGAATTATCCAGGTCAAGTAGGTGTATATTGTTCTGCTGATCTATGGTTACTTGAAGTGACGCACGGAGGTCACTGAACAGTGCCTCGCATGTTGGCTTAATTGAAAACAGTGCTTGATTAAACTCAGGTTGGCCACGGCATGCTCGTACAAATGCTGTGTGCAGTAGTTTATCGCCTTTGTATCCTGGTTCAAGGGCTCTTTGTGCGAGTGTAAGTTTGCCAATCATTGTTTCAAGAGCTTCGTGCGGGGTCATTGTTGGGTTCTCTTGTTTCCATCGTGCATACGTTATCGTAGACCAATCCGCCCAATACTGATTGTGATTGATAGTTGTATTGAAGTGATTGTCTAGGCGTTCATATAGATTTTTCCAAGAGTGTCCAGGGCCAATATTGTAGAGATAGTATTGGCTTGCTCTATCCTTCAGGATGTGTAGGAAGATCCTTGCGTATGATGATTCAGGTATATCAAGACTTTGACAAGTTTTTACAAATAGTAAAGTTTTGTCAGCCAGGATGTCATTCGGCTTGCCTGTGTAATTGTTCTCTTTCTGCCAGGTCTTTTGGAATTGGATAATCTTCTCTGGTGCAAGCTTTTTTTTTCAAAAAGACAGGTATGTGTATTCAAAATTCTTCTTCTTGCCTATCTACGTGCGTACAAGGTTCTCTTCTTATGCTCTCTGCTTTGGTCTCATTGTGGGGGTTGCCCACTGCTGTGTGCGGGATAGAGCTTCCGAGCTATCCGATCGCTGTCACTTTACTTATACGGACACCCACCGAAATATCCACCCATCATTTTCAGCACGTGATATCTCCACAATTATGACAGCTCTTGCAAAAGCGATTGCGGCAATTGATTCGCAAGATGTAGAAGGTCAACTTTCATACCGCGCAGCTGCAAGAAAGCTTGGTGTTAAGCTCACAACAATAACGCGCCGGCACCAAAACAAAACACAGTCGCGAACGGCAGCTGCCCAAAAACGCCAATTACTCACTCCACTACAAGAATCCGAGCTGGTGAAATATATAGAAAAACTATCAGAACGCGGCCTACCACCTTCCTGAGCGATAGTAAAAAATTATGTAGCGGTTATTGCAGAATGGGAGCCCTCCAACAGCTGAGTTACTCGGTTTTTGACGCGTCACCACGACAAAATATTCATCAAAAAATCCACCAGCATCGACCGCGACCGTCATCTGGCTGATAATGCAGCCAACTATCAATCATATTTTGATCTCCTCTATGCTAAGCTCGATCAGTATAACGTCGCGCCACATAATATCTACAATATGGACGAGAAGAGCTTCTTATTTGGCCGTATTTCACCATCAAAAAGAATCTTTTCAAAGGAGCTCTGGGATCAAAAGAAAGTGCGGCAATCCCTCTAAGGTGGGAGTAGGGACTGGACGACGATTATTGGCTGTATTTGCGCTGATGGGAGCTCGGTAGATCCTACGATAATCTACGAGGGCTCAGATGGTCTTCGCGATAACTGGCTACAGGATCTGGTGGTGGGAAAACACCGGGTTTTTTTCTCCACAAGCTCGTCAGGATGGAGTAACAATGAGCTCGCGCGAGCTTGGGTTGAGCAGGTGTTCGATCAGCGCACAAAGGAGAAAGCAAAACGCGATTACCGGATGCTTCTCATCGATGGGCACGGCAGCCACCTGACGCCTTCATTCATCGAGTATTGCCATACCCATCGAATACTACTCGCAGTATTTCCGCCTCACGCCACTCACAGCCTCCAGCCACTCGACGTTGGCGTGTACTCACCTCTGGCAGCCGCGTACAGCACCGAGCTCACCAATCTGATCTACAGCAATCAAGGCCTTATCAATATGCAGAAAAATGATTTTCTACGCTTATTTTGGGCGGCATATACATCTGCTTTCACAGCTGATAATATATTAAGCAGTTTTCGGGTCACTGGGATCCATCCGCGCGATCCCGACGTCGTGATAAAACGCTTCAAAACACAACCACCGCGAGCCGATACAAATACAGAAATTGGAGAGGCAGGTGATGGAGATAGCTGGTGGAATCTGTCAAAATGATTTGACGCTGCTGTGCCGGATATATCAAAAAATGCAGCTAAACAGCTCAAACAGGCGCTGCATTCATTGCAGATCCAGAACGAGCTTATACACCATAAAAACAACAAACCACAAAGTAGTATTACTACCAAAAAACGCCGCAAATCTGATAGAAAGCTTCTCGACTTGCAGCAGCACAAAGAGTATCACAGTACTGCAGTGGTATGGAGCCCGCGATCGGTGAGTGAGGCCAGAGCCCGCGAGGCACTAGAAAAACAGCAACACCATGAAAAAAAGCTCCAAAAAATAGGAGAGGGAGGAGCGAGCTGCCGCAGCTGCGTATAAGAAACTGATGGCTGCAGAGGTACGGGAGGCTCGTGAAATGACGAGAATGGTGCGGCGGCAGGAGCGGGCTGCGAGAGCTGCACAACTGGCTGCCGCGCGCGCCCAAAAGGCACAAGACCGTGCTGCTGCAACCGCAAAAAAAGCTCGCGATAAGCAGAACACAGCTAAACGAAAAGCTTCATCAACTCAGAATACAAAAAATACAATCCGGCGTCGTGTTGTGGAGGCTGAAAGTGGTGGTGCTAATGCATCACCGCCCGCCAAGCCTCCCACCAAAACCACCACGCGCGGCCGCAATGTGCAGTTGCCCGGCAAATATCAGTAGATGTATATCAAATATACGATCATGCGAATAATCCACCAAGAAATCCCGCGATAATAACGTTTTGGTGGTGGTCAAAAGCTTCATTTTTTGGCGGGCACGCATTTTGGTGGGGTGAACTGTTGCACGCACTGACCAAGTACAGTAGGTGACTGTAGCAATCGGCCCCACATGCATTATTATTATTCCATTATAGTCCTGTATCAGCCGTTGGCTATGAAGGACTTTGGCCAAAGGCCGTTCTATCTAACTAGTTACAATTTGGTACGTTGTGCTGTATTGCATGACTATGGTGCTTCCGCCTTTATCTAGCTAAGCTATTGCTAGCCTTCTAGATGCCTGGGCCCCACATGCATGTACGCGCCACATATGACACTACTAGCCTAAAAATTACTCTCCAACAGCAAAAAGCTTTGGAGACTACAGCCCAACATATCATCCCACGTACGAAGAAAAGAGTGAATAGTGGTCTAACGTTGATTTCGCCAGTAAAATCATCCATTACAATACTGAACCAAGTATTTTTGCAGTTGCACCAACCAAAGGCAACAAATTTAAAGCATCAACATGTTGGATCGAGACCGTGGCCTTGTGACCGTATGCCGTTTTCTTCAATGCGCCCTATAAAATTTGCATAGCTGACATGGTTCGCAGATAACAGGCGCGAATGGAACTATAGGCTACGCTTGCGTCGTATATGCCCTTCAAACAGGCTATCGCGTGCGTTGCGTTGTACGCCGCTCATCAGCCATTGAAGCTATCAAATCTGGGCCTTCTGTTCAACCTTACCTCAGCCTTCTTGAGTTCTGCATTGTTCTAGACAATGCAGTCGATGGTGCATATGAAGAAGCCGTTGCTGGTGCGGATTACGTTGTGCATGTAGCCGGTGTGTGGCCACTGCCACATCTGCACTCAGACACGGACATTTACAGCCCGTTCATCAACTCAACCAGGGGCTTGATAAAGGCCGCACAAAGCTCTGTTACAGTGAGGAGAATTGTCTTCACTCAAGCCGGTGCAGGTTTGGTTGATGCAGCTGATGGGGATACGCTGGGCACACGCATGGATCATGCAATGGACGGTAAATTCCTCCCCGTAGCTGTTTTCATCAATCGTTCTCTCACTGAGCCGTATAGAGCATGTAAAAGTGTCACTGACTTCGCTGAAGTATAGACCGCCAATGGAATCACCCCACCACGCGTATTGCGCCGGGAAAGCTCAATGCATGGCGTTCCTTGCAGATCTCCAGGCCAGTAAAAAGCTTCCTTTCTCCATTGCTCAAGTCATTCCAGGGACTGTCATTGGCCCTTCCGAGTTCTGTCGCACCTCTGCTGAAGCTTATGCTCACCTTGATCGGCAAAGTAAAGCGCTTCTTTTTGATAGCGTGGCCCCGCGATATGCATTTGGATTTGTTCACGTACAAAACTGTGCAAAGGTGCACATTGAGGCTTTGAACGAGACCAAGGTGGAGAGCAAACGTCTTCCGAAGTGGTTTGTTGCTGCCGGGAGAGTGGAAGAGGGCTTGGATGGCGAGAAGATATGGAGTGCAGCTGCAGATATGGTTGAGAAAGACTTCCCAAGCCAGGTAAAATCAGGGTTGTTTAAGGTTGGGCGAGGAAAAATACCTATCAATATGCCGTTTCGCGCCGAGTCGAGGCTGACTGAAAAGTTGCTGCTTCAAGGCGACAGTATTAGGGGATTGAACGAGAGTGTTAAGGAAGTAGCGCGATGGTATGTCGCTTTGAAAGAGAACGAAGCTTAATATGAGGTCTCGTCAAAGAAGTATGTCGTCTTGTAGATACAGAGTTTACTACCATTTGAAGCTTTCTTCGAAGTACTCTACACCCGTATGGCCCATGTCCAACATCTGTACACTGGCCCTCCTCGCTTGATCAGCCATGAGCGCTGGTCCACAGCAAACAACAGCTAGTGACCCCTGACGTGCATTCTCTGCTGCTTCCTTGACAACTTGATGAACATTAGGTCTTTGCATTGTAATCCTGAGATTCTTGAGATCTTTGTCAAGGACCCCATCTTGATGATCGATATGCCTCGTGATATGGACCTCCAAATCAACCTTCTCGCTACCCAACACGCTATGAAAGTCACGGAGTACTGCCGTGAGGAAAGCATGTTCACGGACCGCCCATATTATCTTTATGTGCAAGACCTGTGATGAACCGGTGACAAGTCCACTGAGATGTGATAGCGGTATCGCGACCCCGGTACCTCCGACTACGAATAACACTTTCGCAAATGTACGCAAAGGGGCAACATGGCCATACGGCCCATCGATAAGAACTCGGATCTTTCTTGGATGTAATAGACAACTTGATTTCAATCGAGACGTGAGCCCGTTGTAAGGTCGGACTAGAAACACCAGATTAGACAAAGCTTTTGGTGCCTTGTTTGATAAGAGTGTATCCGACTCAGTCGAGGAATCTGGTAGATCTTCTGTGTTGTCAGGGCTAGGTGATAGGGGCACTAGAGGTGTGATCGCTGACGATGTTGCATCAGGCAAAACGAAGGCTAGGGTGAATGGGTGACTCTGGTGAGCATATCGTATGTCATCAAGAACATGAACATAATAGTATGATCCTGGTCGAGGAGCTATTAGACTCTTGCTGCCATCCACATCTAGACGTACGAGATTGCTACAAGCATCATAAGTCGCTTGGGCATTAGTGCTAAGCGGCCTACGGTTGAATGCGAGGATCCGAGTAAGACGCAAAGTGCGGTCGAGGATCCAAAATGCAGCGCAAGGCCATATAAATATGTTCCACTCTCCGGCGGTGAAGATCTCGACGTGATAATACATGGCCCATAACACTGCGACAGAAAGCGCAATGTGCGTCACCAAGAAGAAATCGTAGTGTCGACGGCGAATGGTATATACCGAAAAAACGAGAAGCGTACACATTGCAATGGTTGCAATTTCGCCATTCCAAAAGTAGTGTTCTTTCCAGTACTGGGAAAAGCTTGGCCAACCTCCACTCGTCAGGATCATCACCGTGTATCCCATACTATGCAATACGGCCTGTATAGTCGCGACTCTTGCCACCCATCTATGAAACGCATTGTACTTTGCAAATCCCCACCCAGTTATCCAAATGAGAACATGGTTGCGCATCCCAAATAGCCAGACCAAAGGGAAATTGGCGAGAGATATAATGCCAGTTCGATCCGAAACGAAGCGGAGTAGCTGCGCAGACTTCTCTGGCCAGTAGAGGTTCCCTTCAGTAAGTCGATAAGAGCAGCTGCAAATTCCTATATTGAATACAACAAACAGAAAAATGGTAAGCGACTCGGTTCGAGGAGGTATGGTGCACCAGCCATAGGGCTGCGCGCAGCGGTTGCCAAACGCAGCTGGTATTGTGAGATTGCGACGCAACCAGTATATGATGAACGTAGAGACAGTACGTATGTTTCGAGTAGAGTTCTCTTGGATCCCTGGAAATCTCAAATATGGCGTTTCCGTACGTTGAAGCTTGTAAACAAACGATAAGAGACGATTCGCGACGCCAATAAGGACTACTATGATCCAAAAGTAGTACATGTACCACCTGGAGACTTTTGTCAGCGACTGTAATTAGGACGTAAGCTAGATCATTTACCCATATACAAGATGTATCTTGTATTCCCAGTTAGCAGTCTCCTATGTTACAGACGCATCAGCATTACACGGCCCTCTTCGCTTTGACAGGTGGATACCGTACCACGGTGGTGTACGCTCGCTCAAACAAGTCATGTTCAGGTATCACCAGGTGGTTTAGGGATGGAAACTCGAGGGCGTTGGTTGCAGATAATCTCTCCACCTCGTTCTTGGCTTCTGGTGACCACTGGTTCAAAACGTGTTGCAGGGAAGGTAATGTGATGTTTGCATTGTGGGAGCACCAGAGGCTTTGAGTCTCTATCCAACTCGCGATTGCGCCATCTCGTTGGCAGAATTCATCGAAGCATAGATACAGAGACGTAATGCGCAAGTCGCTGCGACACGCGTTTACTTTCCAGGGCAGTAGAGGGTTGCTATCGTTAAAGGTCACGTAGTTGATTGTCGTTTCGCAAGACAAAGGACAGCTGCGTCCCGAATAGAAAGTATACGTTACGTTCATCAGAGCGAAATTGAAATTGAGGTAAGTAGAAATGCGCGAGAAAGAACGCGTTGCAGGACAATTCTGCTTAGTGGTGCAGTCTCGGCTCTATGGCGGGGAAAGATAAATTTCATCAGATAACACTGCACTAGTACGTAATCAGCGCTGACGTAACGTGTTCCACCAGTAAGCTGAACACACCAGTAAGCTGGACACCCCACACAACCTGACGCGACTCTTTGCGCAATTGAGCCATAACAACGTAATAAAATAAGATGAAATTAACGTGGTTTACAAGCGAGTCGGACTCCCAAGAGAGTCGGACACGCCTCACCAGCGCGTAAACGTCGACACTATAACGCGTAATGTCTCAACAACGCACTGCTCAAACTTCCTATACTGAAGCAGATCTTCAGCTCGCTCTTTTGATATCCAATCGCAACGTGTTCAAAGCCAAAAACTTGCTCTCTCAATCTATAACGTGCCTCGAAGTACTTTTTTTGACCGACGCGCTGGAAAGCGGCCCCGACGCGACTGTAAAGCGAACTCAAAGCGTCTAAATAAGCTAGAAGAGGAGGCTATAGTTAGGCGTATTCTGGAAGAGTCTGCGCGAGGATTTGCGCCTACGAAGGCTGAAGTTCGAGCAATGGCTAATAAACTCCTGCATGAGCGCGCCAGCAACCCTGTTGGCAAGAACTGGGTTGACAACTTCGTTAAGCGAACTCCTGAGCTCAAAACCCGCTGGAGCGGTTCTTATGATTACCAGCGAGCTGCCTGCGAAGTTCCAGCAGCTATTAAGCGCTGATTTGATCTAGTCGAGGCGATGAAGCAGAAGTGGGGTATTGTGGACGACGATATCTACAACTTTGACGAAACTGGCTTTATGATGGGCAAGATTTTATCACAGTTAGTTATCACAGCGTCTGAAGGATATGGCAAGAAGAAGTGGATACAGCCAGGCAACCGTGAGTGGGTTACTGTGATCCAAGGCGTGGGCGCGTCTGGTCGCCGGCTACCCCCCTTTGTTGTCTTTGCGGGCAAGGTGCTTATCGACGTCTGGTTTCAGAATCTGCCTACTGATTGAGTTCTTGAAGTCAGCCCTAATGGCTGGACGAACAATCAGCTTGCTCTTGCGTGGTTAGAGCACTTTGATACCCATACAAAGAGGCATACTGTGGGTGGGTATCGACTGCTCATTATTGACGGCCATGAGAGCCACTGCTCCATCGAATTTCAAGATCTTTGCAAGGAAAAGAATATAATTCTTCTCTGCATGCCCGTACACTCGTCTCACCTGTTGCAGCCTCTTGATGTCGCCTGCTTCGCGCCATTAAAGCGCAAGTATGGTGACGCAGTTTCAGCTTCTATGAATGTCCGTACACTCGTCTCACCTGTTGCAGCCTCTTGATGTCGCCTGCTTCGCGCCATTAAAGCGCAAGTATGGTGACGCAGTTTCAGCCTTGGCACGCAAGAAGAATATACAAGCTGGCTTCAGAGCCGCTAGTATAGTCCCACATAACCAACAGGCTGTGCTATCGAAGCTTGATGTGGTAGTGCAGACACCAAAACAATCACCGCAACGACCAGCCCACGACGGGCACGCGCAGGAACACGACGCAACCGCAACCGAAGCGCGAAGGGCTCAAAATACCTCTAAAGTACACAGACCGACAAACAAAAGAAACCAACAAACAGCCCTCCATCCGCGCCAAGTTCTCTTGACGAAAAGGTTACGCAGTTAAGTAAAGGGGCTCAGCAAATAGCACATGAGATGACGCTTATGAGGAAGTAGCTGCTCTTCGAGAGGCTCTAGATACAGCAAACAAGCGTAAGAACCACAAGCGGCGATACGTACGGATAGACGAGACTCTTACTGTAGGCGAGGAACAAGAAGTATTAACTGAACAGGCGGGTAGCAGCCGTGGCGATCGTGAGAGCGCGTCGAAGAGGGTGCGAGGAGAGAGGCGGTGCGGGCGTTGCAAACAGACTGGACACAACGTTCGTACCTGCGCAGTTGAGATAGATAGTGCAAGTAATGGTAGTGATTCTGATAATTAATTTAGTATAACGTGTTTCACCAGTGTGCGCCCTGCACGACCTTCGTCCCCACTATTCTCTAACGCGCTTGAGTATAACGAGATGCGAGTTGCGATGAACAAAGCGATCAACCCAATGGTATCCAAGCTGCTTCTGAGCTAGCTGCGACGCGATATTTCGAATGATACTCCGTGTGGGTGGACTGCCTGCTGGTTCTGTGCAGCTGCTTGTCTAGAGCTAGAAATACCTCGGTGGCGGCGGCTTAGTGTTCCTGGATCAACACCATATTTTTTCGCGATTTGAGAATATACAAGCTTTTCATTAGGCTTCAAAGCATTAATAGCAGCAAGCGCAGCGTCAAATGATTGCATTGTGGTCACGTTATGGGTGGTTGAAGTGGATAGAATAATTGGTGTTGGAGGACGTAATCCGGCGTTAGCCCGTCCGCGGCGTTGGCCTGTCCGGCACCTCTTAACGAGTGGCCCATCCCAACAAGCTGTTGGGCTCTTGAACCTTCAAACCTCAATGGCCTAACCACATGACCTTAGATTGCTCCTAAAAGAAGAAAGGATTAATCTAGCCCTCAAAGCAATTAAAGCGCCCGTAGGACTAAGCGTACGACGTGCTGCTACTGTCTACAAAGTCTCAAAATCAACCCTCTTCCGCCGACGCGACGGGAAGAAATCAACACGCCACACCCACCCCATATCATCAAATCCTGGGAATACAGAAGAGAGGGCGCTTGTATACTAAATTAGGAAGTTTGATGCTAAAGGTTTTGCCCCAACCCTTCGTTACGTTGAAGATATGGCTAATTAACTACGCGCTGCGCGTGATGCAAAGCCCGTTGGCCCACGATGGGCTTCAAACTTCGTTGAACGCGGACCTGAACTCAAGTCGCGAATGACGAATCAGCGTGATCGTCAGAGGGTCTTATGTAGTGATCCAGATGTTATTGGGCCCTGGTTCGACCTTGTACGCAATGTCAAAGCCAAGTATAGCATCCAGGACGAAGATACCTACAACTTTGACGAGACTGGCTTTACTATGGGTGTCGGAAACTGCGTGAAAGTAGTTACTACTTCAGAGAGACGGACTAGGCCTATTGGAGTGCAACAAGGAGACCGCGAGTGGGTGACTCTCATCGCTGCAATCAACGCGATGGGCTGTGTGATAGGCTAGAGCCTAGTTGGTGTGTTGTACCTCGATGGAATCTCGGCCTGCTCCTAAAATCCGGATGCCACCTAGAGCTCCGAGTCTCGCCGAGACTCGGTGCGCTCTGACCGACAACCGGAGCGACTAGGTCTTATCGACTCGATTGTGCAGGGGCAGCTAGCACTGTATATAGATAGCTACGTAGCTCAGAAGCTCAGTTCTCTATCGAATACAATCTTGTTACCAGGCATCGGCAACCTTTGCGCAGCCTCTCACAT